>JAQQSY010000085.1:39729-58837 GCA_028646535.1 Procyon lotor
TTCCATTCCCCAGACTGGGGAAATTTTCATTCAGAATTTGGTCAGCTATATCTTCTAGTGGTCTGTCTTTCTCTACCCCCTCTGGGATTCCAATAATTCTGACTTTGGAATGATTCATGGTGTCATTTATTTCCCTAAGTCTCTTCTCATGATTCCTGAGCAGTTTGCTCCAGCTGTCCTCCTGGCCTGTCTTCTCCACCATTTTATCCTCTAGGTCACTAATTCTATCCTCTGTCTCCATAACTCTAGCTGTTAGACTATTTAGATTGGATTGAATCTCACTGATAGCACTTCTTACATCAGCTATACTGGTTCTCATTTCTGTTCTTAGAGATTCTATGTTGTCATTAATGTTTCTCTCCATCCTAGCCATTGCCTGGATAATTGTCAGCCTGAATTCCCTTTCTGACATACTGTTAATGTCCATGTTTAATAGTTCTGAGGGAGAGGGCACAGTCTCTGAGTTGTCTTCTGTTGGGTGTTCCTCCTTCTAGTCATTTTGATGAGAGGTGGATGAGAGGATGTATAGTTGGATATTTTGCCCACAATCCAGGCAGTGTGCACTCTGGAAGGTTTAAGAGCAATTGGGATTCACCACCAAAAAGAAAGAATAAGGATAAAAAAGATAGAAACAGAAAAAGAGGAGGTCCCAGCCAGAATGGGCCCCAAAAATAAGATTTATAAAGTATGTAGACCAACACAAATAATCATATAGACCGACAAAAGTAAATGACAACAAATAAAAGAACCTAGTCAGAATGAACCCCAGGAATGAGATTCATATAATACCAGAACAAAAGCAAATAGGTAGAAACACTGGCAGAAGGATAAGATGGGAGGGTGGTTATAACTCCTCGTGGGCGAGGAAAGTTATTTCATGTCTTCCCGGGTTTATTATTGTATTAAGCCTCTAGTTGTAATGTTAAGTAGTTTTAAAAAAAAAACAAACAAACAAACCAAGACATGTGAAAACAAGTGAATAAAAAAATAAAGAATAAGAAAGAAAAAAACGTGTATCTCTGAGATAAACAGGTTTGAGGGTATTATCAGGCACTTAATATATTGATTTCCCCTGATGTTGGGGATTTAAAGTTTTATGAGAACCCTGTGGTTATAGTCCTTTTGTTTTTTGACTTGTCTTCTGGGGGAGGGACCTGGTTCATTGTTTTCTAGTCAATTTTGATTGGGTTGAGTCACCCTGCCCCCCAATCAAGGGGCTGAGCTCTGTGGAAACTGGTTTCTCAGTCTTTCACTCTCTGAAGTCTTTTGGCCTTTTGTAGCTTTTTTTCCTTTTCAGAAAGCCTAAGGGAAGAATCTGCCTGTCCCTACCCAAACCTCCCCGTCACAGAAAAGCCTCAGTCTGCTCCCCTCTGGGTTGTCCAGAACAGACACTGCCCTCTGCAAATCCCCCAGCACAGCCTGTCACAGGTGGCGTGCACTCAGCAGTTCAGGGACTCCAGGCCCTCCCCTGCTCTCTGGGCTCCAGGCTCTGGCACAGTGTGGCCAGATTCCTGCCCAAATTAAGCCCCCTGGGCTGGCTGGGAGTGTGCAGGCTGTGATGTTCTTGAGGTCATTGGTGCACTGTCCAGAGAGCGCTGTATAGGGAGAAAAGCTGCTGACTCTGGGACCACAGCAGACTCTCTAAGGCGCTTGCAGGAGTGCACACACCCGCCCACAAAATGGTGTGGGGAGTGGAAAGCTGCAGGTTCGGAGTCACAGACTGCCCCATCACAACCACCAGTCTCTCTTTGAGGCGAGTGGTTTCCCTCCTGGGACTGTGGGCCCAGGCTAGTTTCTGCAACCACCCCTTTCCACTAGTTGCTCCTCAAAACCTTATGCTCTGTTTAAGTGTTTTTAACTGGGCTCTGAGTTAATGCTGCTCCCAACCACTGGGCACTTACCTTGGGGTATTACTGTCCTTGCACCACTCTGATGTCTCCCTCCCTCTTTTGTTTATCCTTGGATATCGTTTTGAGTGTTCCTGCTCTGCTTTACCTCTCTGCTGCTGTCTTCCGCTCCCATAGGGATCCAGAAGTGAAAAAATCTTGCTCCTCAGGCTCATTTCATGGGTGTTCAGTGTGTTCTGGTAGATATCCAGCTCACTTTTGGGGACAGGTTGCAACAGGATCTCCTACCTCTCCACCATCCGCCCCCCACCCAATGGAGCCTTCATTTTTTATTGTACCTCATTAGTAGCTTTTTTTATTTCAACTTGGTTAGATTTTAGTTTTTTTATTTCTCCAGAAAGGGATTCTCTGATGTCTTCCATGCTTTTTTCAAGCCCAGCTAGCATCTTGATAACTGTCATTTTGAACTCTATTTCTGACATATTACTAACCTCCAAATTGACTAGGTCTCTAGCCTGTCTCTTGTTCTTTTTATTGTGGTGAATTTTTCCACCTTGTCATTTTATCGAGATAAGAATAGATGAGTGCGAGAGAAAAATACTCTGGAGTCTACAGTTTTCACTATTGATGAACTAGGTCTTGCTGGATATTCTCACTGATCTTCTGAGGGAGGGGCCCATTGCTATGATTCTCAATTGTCTTTGTCTGAGGTGGAATTGCACCACCCTTGCCAGGGGATGGCCCAAGCAATTTGCTTGGGTTCGCTCTTGGGAGTCTTTGTTCCCTGAGCACTTTCCGTACTGCCCTGGGGGCGGTGAATGAAAATGGTGGCCTCTCATTCTCAGCCCAGAGGAGCCGAGCACTTGGGACCCCTCTCTTCAGCGTGCCCTCAGAAGAAAGCAGTCAATCACTCCCCTCTCCCTGGTCTCTGGCCTGCGCTCTGAGCTCAGCTGGCTGGTGGCAGAGCACCTCTATCTCTGGCACGCGGCCCCGTCTGGAGTCTCCAAACCCAGCAGATTCCTGCTGCACACTCCCATGCCACTCCTCCCGGAGGAGGAAGGAGGGAATCTCTCCAGAGCTGCCTCTTGTGGGGTCCCTGCTTGAAGAGCAGTGGCCCGACTTGGCTCAGGTCACAGTGTAAGGTAAGCCCGAGCTGACAGCCCACTGCATAGCTCTGTCTCTGCCGCCAGCTTCCTCGCGCCAATACCTGGGAGCTCTTCAGCACTCAGACACCCCAGGTCTCTCTGTGACCCCACGGGTCCTGAAACCACACTGTTCCCGTGAAGACTAAGCCCCCTGCTTAGTCTCTAGAGTAATGTTCCTCAGCAGAGCAGACTCTAAAAGTTCTGATTTTGTGCTACACAGCTCTGAGGTTGCTGGGAGCCAGCCCCTCCCCCCCCGCGGTCTCTCTTCCCATCGCTTTGGTTTCACTTTTTCCACATGTCCTACCTTGCAGAAAGTGGTCAACTTTCTGCTCCTGGAATTGCTGTTCTTCCTCTCTTCTCTCTCCTGTTGAGTTTGTAGGCTTTTAGAATGGTTTAATAACTATCTAGCTGAACTTCTGGGATCCAACACTATCTCAACCTCCTACTCCTCCACCAACTTGCTCCTCCTATCTTGAGCAACATCATTTCTTTTCAGCTACTCTATTTTACAATTTATTTCCCTTAGTCATCCAAGAGTTCCAATACCTGGTAGTTCTTGCAGCATTCAAAAAGTGTTAGTGTCTAATTTCTGGAAATACTATTAAAGAACTTTAGTTTGGATTCTTTCCATAAATACAAACCTTGACTAAAGCTTCACATTTGTTTTGAACATGTAACTGCCCATAATAGACATACCAGATGTCATCCCAACCTTTGTTGTTTCCTCCTTGAGGATCAGAATGACAAACAATTAAACCAGGTTGGCAAAGCAAATATAGGTGCTTTGTTTGAAACTCAACATGTCACAAAATAATATGTAACCCAAACCAACTTCCTAAAAATATTAGAAAACAAAGATACAGATATGCTTTTTAAAATTTAATTATGAAAAACTTCTCTTGAAAACCACTCTTAAAGCATTACTTTAAGCACAACAGTATACCATATCCTATTAAAACTGTGACATATTCTAAATATCTAAATATTTTCCCTTCCACATTCTTTATTTCTCTCATTTCTATAAATCTCCTCTAAGGTAGGTGTTACCATACTTTTTAAATGAGTGAAGTAACTTAAGCAAACCAAGAGGCTGTAACATCTAAGTTCCATAATTAAGACTTATATGAATCTAGATAGTTTGGAGCAAGAGAGTCCAATTGTAGAGAACACAGATATTGGAATCAGAGCTATATTTGAATCATGCCTCCTTTATTCATTAGCTGTCAGACAGCAAGCAAGTTTCTTAACCACTTTATACTTTGCTTGAAATGGGGATAATAGTTATACTTACTCTAAAGGATTATGTGAGAATTAAAAATTATCTATGAAGTTATTCATTACAAATACTAGTCTTTCTCCATGTTCATCATTCTTTCAGTTCATTTTAGCTGCTAGTGAGCAGTCTGCAGCAGTAAGTAGCTTTAATCTAGCTGCTGGCAAGAAAACATCTCACCATCTCTCAGAGTGACTGGTACAGACATCTTTATTATTACTGCAGAACACACTGAAAAGTATAAGCACTTTTTTCCCCAGAAACTGCATGATAAAATGAAAGTAGTTGTCTTTAAGCTTAGATCAATGTGAATACAACTTATTCACAAAGCAAAATATTAGATCTTAGTTCTCTGATAGCTGGAAAGTTATAGTACTTAAACAACCAAGGGCCGCTTTTTTTATTTCTTTACAGTTCTTACAAAGAAGTAAATTCTCCTTCCAAAGAATTAAATCCTTAACCACGTTCTCTGTAAAAACACAGGCAAAGGAAACTAGGCTTCTTTATAAGGGTTTCCATGAGAAGCAAGAAGTCATGGTCATGGGGCTGGCAGTGATGAAGCAGTGTGGAGTTGTCATGGGACTGAGAGTGCAGAGGCTCATAGAAGGTCTTTGAAGCAGTCCTGAGGAAGGGAGAGGGAGAATTTTTTTTTTAAGATTTTATTTATTTGACAGAGAGGAACACAGCGAGAGAGGGAACACAAGCAGAGGGAATGGTAGGGGGAGAAGCAGGCTCCCTGCTGATCAGAGAGCCCGATGTGGGGCTCAATTCCAGGACCCTGGGCCAATCATGACCTGGGCCGAAGGCAGATGCCTAATGACTGAGCTACCCAGGTGCCCCGAGAGGGAGAAATTTTTAAGGCACCTACACCAGGGCAAATAATGGGAAGCTAGGGATATGGGTAGCCAGGGTAGTGGTGGAGAGTCAAGACCTGAACATTCAGATGGTACTTAAGTAGAAGTGGATATCTGCCTTTTGGGCTATCCCCTGCCTTAAATTTGATCTCAAACTCTTCTCAGACTCCTGAAGAAGTTCCAAGGTGGTAAGATGTCCAGGATTCTGTGTAAGCTGTTTTCAAAACTGAAGGAATGCAGTAAAATTGCCAAGAGCTGAGCTGTCCTTGCCTAAAAGCAGGGAAAACAGTTCTTTATTCTTTCCTCTCCCACAGCAAAATGAAAGTACACCCAAAGCCATAGAGACCTGTTCTGTAGGACAACATGACCTTTCATATTAAAGCCTGGGCCAGGAAATGAGGCAGAATCTGTTACTTAAACTACATATTCAGTTTGGGAAATTGTTTGGCTTTCATATTTCTAGAACATGCAAGCTGCACACATGTATTTTTAAAATCTTCTCTTTGTTTTAGATTTGATCAATGCAAAAATTTAGATATGAGATAAAAAATAGATTTTGCAAGATGAAATCTAAAGTATAGTGTTCCTTAGAACTGGCAATGTGCTTTCTTTGTATGTTGGTTTTTAGTAGGTGATGGGAATTAAGGAGTACACTTGTGATGAGCACTATTTGATATATGGAAGTGTCATATTGTATGACTGAAAAAATATTGCACATTAGCATTATAATTGGCATTTAAATAAAAACTTTAAAAATTAAAAATTTTTATAGTGTTCCTTTGTATAATAATTTAGTATCTTTTGATGATTTGTCAGCAAACAAATACAGACTTAGGTTTAATTACCTTCCTTAATTCTATTTTTATGTCAAAATAAAAAAATGGCTTAAATAGTCTAGAAGACAATGACTTTTGTCAAAAGTTGACTTTGGTGGCAGTGAGGTTCCATTTATATCAAAATGCATTTTAATAGAAAAATTTTAATAGAACAAATTAAAAATTGACAAGAGAGAATAATTTCATTAAAGTAATTAAGGCTCTTATTCTATATTTTTGTAAATGGTAAATAAGTAAGGAGACTTCAAGCCTGGAAAATAAGTCATTTTTTTCTTTCATTCTGGATATCAATAATGTTCTGTGTTGGTATAGATAATATAATCCTTCTTTTGAACATTTTTCTTTTTTTTTCTTTTTTTCTCAATTAATTTTATTGTTGCAGTGTTCCAAGATTCATTGTTCATGCACCACACCCAGTGCTCCATGCAATACATGCCCTCCCCAATACCCACCACTAGGTTCACCCAACCCCCCATCCACCTCCTCTGTTTGTTTCTCAGAGTCCACAGTCTCTCATGGTTCATCTCCCCCTCCAATTTCCCGCAATTCACCTTTCCTTTCCTTCTCCCAATGTCCTCCATGCTTTTCCTTATGCTCCACATGTAAGTGAAACCATATGATAACTGACTCTCTCTGCTTGACTTATTTTATTCAGCATAATCCTTTGGACATTTTTCTAAAGATGAAGGCTACCTTGGTGTTACTTTTTTCTAGGTGAAAACTTAACACCTGTTGCTGAAACCATGTTACTGCAGTAGTTGTGAGTTATAATGAAATGCTTAAATTACTAACGTGCATTTTTCCCTTACCGAATGCAGAGGTTTTACCTCAACACACTGATAGAGAAGTTGTGATTTTGGTATGGGTACTGAAACAACTACTAGAGTGGGAAATCTGAGAAAATATTCAGAGAATGGAAACTAGATATACTGGAACATGAAAACTGCCACTAAAGCAGTTGAACTTATTAACAGCAAACCCAAAATGTCTGTGATGCCAACTTTTGCTAAATTACATATCTTTCCAAAGCCATTCTATATCAGCATTCATATTTACAAATGCTTCCACAGACCAACATGCCAGGAACTCTATCAGTTATACTTACACCTTTTATTACTTGTAATTCCCACCATAAACTTTGAGTAGGCTTAATTTCATTGTAATCCACCTGGAGATTGGTTTCTGGCTCTCACTTTTGAGTCAGGTAATGTTGTATATGCTAAATGACCTGTTTTAGGTTTTGTTTTGCCTTACTTTGTTTTCCTTATCCCTCTGTACCATACAGTTCCAGACAGACATAAGACGTGGTTTTCAACCTGGAGTGATTTTACCTCACAGAGGACACCTGGAAATACCTAGAGGCATTTTTGATTGTCACAACAGGGTGGGTGTTAAGAGGGGAGAGGCCAAAAAAAACTGCCAAACAATCCATAAAGCATAAAGAAGCATGCCCCTCCCACCAACATATGCACACAAAAAACAATTAGCTAGTCCAAAATGTTTATAACATAGAGGTTGAGAAAAGAAAGGTACAAAAGAAAGAAATTAGGTAGCTAAATCATGAAAGAATAAGTCTTAAATTTATAGTAAATATGAACTCAACTAAAGTACAAACGAAAAGCATTTTTAGACTGTATATCTCTCGAGTCATCCATTCTTTTGATAATCCAAATATATTTGGGGGGCAGGAGTGAAGAGTGAACACAGACTTCCACTTATTCAATATTTATTAAACATTGCTTGTGTGCCAAATACTATCAATATGTACATAAAAATAAATAAAACATCATTGACATCCTTAGGAAATTTGAACTCAAACAAGGGGAGTCTGACTAGAAATCCAGTCATTTTTAAGTAATGTGTAATGCTTTGAGAGAGTTCTAACCTGAAAGTCAATAAAACCTTTCTGGGGCAGAGAAGTCTTTCAGTTATGAAAATATAAAAACAAAACAAAACAAAAATCTCAACACTTTCAATATTTAGGATTTTGACTACAAATTGAGAAATATTGTATGTTGGAAGAAGCTGAATCTACTGGATTTTTAATGGGCTTAGTCATTATGTGCTTTCTAATATGCTTTTAAAAATACAAGAATTCATTTTAAATTAATTCATATGGGTTTATGCTTTTATCGAGTAGGAGCAAACCAAAAAATGTTCTCTACTGTCTTTGTGAATAGAGTCATAGGTCTGAATTAACAGTCTCTTTTCTGTAGAAATGGCCACTCCAAAGTATCCACACTATGTAAGTGCTTAGAATTCTGGTAATACATTCACCAGAGTCCTTTTTAATGAAAATTAAGAGTTGTGGTCTATTCAAATTTCTTTATTGGCAATTTTTACATCTAGATTATTTTTGATAACCCTTACTGTCTAAATAGCAACATAGAGAAAATAAATCAGTTTTGACAAATGACAAAACATTTTTCATTGTTATTTAAGGATATGGTGGGTATTGAGGAAGGCACGTATTGCATGGAGCACTGGATGTGGTGCATGAACAAGTAATCTTGTAACACTGGAAAAATAAAATAAACATATTTGGGGGGGGAGTATAGATATGTGTTGAGTGAACCAATGAATTGTTCCCAGAATGTCTATTATGTGACAAATGTTATGCTAGGTACTGGGGTTATGAAGACAACTAAGAGACAAATGAAGGAACAAATATGATCAGTTTGCTGTGTGCAGCTCCCATCCCTTCTCTTCATCCATCCAATAACCAATCATGTTGATTCTGTTCAATAACTTTGACTCTATGGACATCTGTTTAACTCCACTGCCACCACCCCAGTCACTGAAACACTTTTCTGTCTTGGAATAGCTTCTTTTTTAAATTTTATTTTATTTTTTCAGTGTTCCAAGATTCATTGATTATGCACCACACCCAGTGCTCCCTGCAATATGTGCCCTCCTTAACACCCACCAGCAGGCTCACCAAAGCCCCCACCACCCTCCCCTCTAAAACCTTCAGTTTGTTTCTCAGAGTCCACAGTCTCTCATGTTTCATCTCCTCCTCTGATTTCCCCTCAGTCACCCTTCCTTTCCTTCTCCTAATGTCCTCCATGTTTTCCCTTATGCTTCACATGTAAGTGAAATCATATAATTGACTCTCTCTGCTTGATTTATTTCACTCAGCATAATCTCTTCCAGTCTTGGAAGAGCATAAACTCTTCCATGTTGATACAAAAGTTGGGTATTCATCCTTTCTGATGGAGGCATAATATTCCATTGTATATATGGGCCATATCTTCTTTATCCATTCATCTGTTGAAGGGCATCTTTGTTCTTTCCACAGTTTGGCGATTGTAGCCATTGCTTCTATGAACATTGGGGTACATGTGACCCTTCTTTGTAATGCATCTGCTTCTTTGGAGTAAATACCCACTAGTGCAATGGCAGGGCCATAGGGTAGCTCTATTTTTAATTTCTTGAAGAATCTCCACACTTTTTTCCAAAGTGGCTGCACCAACTTATATTCCCACCAACAGTGGAAAAGGGTTCCCCTTTTTCCACATGCTCTCCAACATTTGTTGTTTAGTGTTTTGTTGATTTTGGCCATTCTCCAATCAAAACCACATTGAGATACCACCTTACACCAGGTAGAATGCAAAACTTCTTTAAAAAAAAAAAAGTTTTTTATTTTAATTCCAGTAAGTTAACATAGAGTGATATATTATTTTCAGGTGTAGAATATAGTGATTCAACACATGCATACATCACTTGGTATTCATCAAAAGTGCATGACTTAATCCCAATCACCTATTTAACCCATCTCCACCTCTGCCTTCTGGTAACCATCAATTTCTTCTCTATAATTAAAGGGTACATTCCTTGATTTGTCTCTCTCCCTCTGTTTTTTTCCCCTGTGCTCATTTGTTCTTTTTCTTAAATTCCACATATGAGTGAAATCACATGGTATTTGTCTTTCTCTGAGGTATTTCTCTTAGTATTATACTTTCTAGCTCCATCTATGTCATCCACTTTATTGCAAATGGCAAGATTTCATTTTTTTTATGGCTGATAAATAATCCATTATAAATGTATCACATTCTTCTTTATCTTTATTCTTTTTTCTCCCAAAAATGTTTATTTTATTTTTTCAGTGTTACAAGATTCATTGTTCATGCATTACACCCAGTGCTCCATGCAATACGTGCCCTCCTCAATACCCACCACCAGGCTCACCCAACACCCACCCCCTCCCCTCCAAAACCCCCAGTTTGTTGCTCATAGTCCACAGTCTCTCATGGTTCATCTCCCCCTCTGGTTTCCCCCCATTCACCTTTCCCTTCCTTCTCACAATGCCCTCCATGTTTTTCTTTATGCTCAGCATGTAAGTGAGACCAAAAGTTAATTGGCTTTCTCTGCTTGACTTATTTCACTCTGCATAATCTCTTCCAGTCCCATCCATGTTGACACAAAAGTTGGATATTCATCCTTTCTCATGGAGGCATAATATTCCATTGTATATATGAACCATATCTTCTTTATCCATTCATCCATTGAAGGGCATCTTGGTTCTTTCCAGTTTGGCAATTGTGGCCATTGCTTCTATGAACGTTGGGTTACATGTGGCCCTTCTTTGTAATGCATCTGCTTCTTTGGAATAAATACCCAATAGTGCGATGGCAGGGTCATAGGGTAGCTCTATTTTTAATTTCTAAAGAATCTCCACACTGTTTTCCAAAGTGGCTACACCAGCTTGCAATCCCACCAACAGTGTAATAGGATGCCCCTTTCTCCATACCCTCTCCAACATTTGTTGTTTACTGTCCTGTTGATTTTGGCCATTCTGACTTGTGTAAGGTGGTAACTCAGTGTGGTTTTGATTTGAATCTCCTTGATGGCTAAAGATGATGAGCATTTTTTCATGTGTCTGTTAGCCATTTGTATGTCTTCTTTGGAGAAGTGTCTGTTCATGTCTTCTGCCCACGTTTTAACGTGATTATCAGTTTTGTGGGTGTTGAGTTTGAGGAGAGCTTTATAGATCTTAGATATCAGACCTTTGTCAGTAGTGTCATTTGCGAATAACTTCTCCCATTCTGTGGGTTGCCTGCTTGTTTTGTTGACTGTTTCCTTCGCTGTGCAGAAGCTTTATATCTTGATGAAGTCCCAAAAATTCAATTTCGCTTTTGTTTCCTTTGTCTTTGGAGACATGTCCTGAAAGAAGTTGCTGTGGCTGATGTCGAAGAGGTTACTGCCTATGTTCTCCTCTAGGATTTTGATAGATTCCTGCCTGATGTTGAGGTCTTTTATCCATTTCAAATTTATCTTCGTATATGGTGTAAGAGAATGGTCAAGTTTCATTCTTCTACATAGAGCTGTCCAATTTTCCCAGCACGATTTATTGAAGAGACTGTCTTTTTTCCACAAGATAGCTTTCTTTAATTCAATTAGCCAACATATAGTACATCATTAGTTTCAGATGTAGAGTTCAGTAATTCATCAGTTGCATATAACACTGAGTGCTCATCACATCACATGCCCTCCTTAATGCCCATCACCCAGTTCTATTTTTAACATTTTGAGAAACCTCCATACTGTTTTCCAGAGTGGCTGCACCAGTTTGCATTCCCACCAACACTGCACAAGTGTTTCATTTCCTCCACATCCTTGACAACATCTGTTGTTTATGTGTTGTTGCTGTTAGCCATTCTGATAGTTGTGAGGTGCTATCTCATTGTACTTTGATTTGCATTTTCCTGATGGTAAATAATGATGAATATCTTTTCACATATCTGTTTACATCTGTCTGTCTTCTTTGGAGAAATGTCTGTGTCTTCTGCCCATTCTTTAATTGGATTATTTGGTTTCAGGTGTTGTGTTTTTTTTTTTTAATTCAACACTGATATTTTATTTTTTTAACTTTATCATTTTAACAAAACAACAAAAAGCAGATATCAAAAACAGCAAAGAGGTTATGGAATTTCTCCACCAGTTTTCACGTAAGACAGTGATTACAAAACTGGTGTCCAATGTAAATACTAAACACGAGCTGATTTCCCTGTTGGTCATGTGCATTCAGGTGGTTTGTTTGGAGTTACTGAATGATAACTTTTTATAAGCACCAGTCATTTTTTGAGAACCGATTTGGTTTGTCCAACAAAGTAAACACTTTTTGCTGTGTGGCATATTCCTTTTTTAAAAATCACTGAGCTAAAATACAGACTGTATATGTGTTTGGATCTGAACCAAATCTTTTAAGATCCTAATTACCCTGAAGAACACTGAAGACATTTATAGGGCATATTAAACACTAGTTATATACTTCATAATGTCTAAGGAGGCTATTTTATCTCTAAAGAAAAGAGTGTTTCATTCAGAGGCTACCCAGAGTTTGAACTTCATCATTGTCTCCACGTCTTTTCTCATTTGGAGTAGTTTCCCCAAATTGGGTCATATTATTAGAACAAAGTTTTATTCTCATGCCAAACAGGCTCTGGCATTTCCTAGATACATTTTTGTAGAGCAAGACTCCTTGCTCTGGACCCTGGAGACCACAAAGAAATTGAGAGGCCATAATTATCAGATGCAGGGAGGAAGAAGCTACTTAAGCTCACGTGATCTGGAGGTAAGCAGAAACAAAGCTGCAACTTGGGAGTGGTGTTCACCCACCACTCATTCCAGAAACACATTTTGCTTAAATAAGGGAATTATGGTCCAGTTTTGCGATCTTAATAGCTGCCAGTTTCTCAAATATATTTTTTATAAAGATCATTTCCTGGCTAGCAATGAGTTAGGAAACTGGCCTCAAATTCTGACCAAATTTCTCACTATTAGTCAAAAACAAAACACCTCAAAAAAAAAAAAGCAAAACAAAACAAAACCCCACCAGCCAATAGGGGTTAAAATTGCACAATTAAATGAAGGCGAATTATACTATATACAGACAGGTATACACTGAAATCGTTTTTGAGAGCATGGAACACTCCTGTTCATAAACATTTCCTCTGTGTTATCCGGATTTTCATGAAAGGAAAACTGATATGTGATTTTGTTCTTTACAGATATGAAAAAGAAGCAAGAAGGCAAAGCTGAGAGAAACAGATGCTACCCAAAGGACAGCGGTGGCATTAGGTTGTTTTGGTCTTTGTACCAGCAACGCCCACACCCACAGGCTATCCAGTTCCTGCCTACTATGTGGTTTTCCTTGCGGTCAGGACTCGAACAAAGGATCCACCTCCTCCAGCAGCAAGTGCCTTTTCATGCCATTGCAATAACAAATAACACAGCACTGCTGGCCGGAGGGGGGCGGCGGGGGGGCGGGGGGGGGCGGTTCTCGAACTATAAATATTTATATTTATAAATATACCTCATTAGAAGATCCACACCATTCTTGTCCAGGGATTGAACTGCTTTTTCAATATCATTTGCTTTAAAAGAGATGATCACCTTTAAGACAATGCTGCCTGCTCCATCCTTCACAGCCTGACTCTTGGTGTTGATAGGGGGGTTTTTCAGAGCTGCCTGGAGGGCGGTTGTCAGTTTCCTTGCCTCAGGCAGGAGTCCACCTCGCCTTTGTTTGCCTGGCGGGCCCATCGCCCCCATCTTCCTCGTCCAGGAACTTGTTCTGGTCATACTCATCCACGACCACCTCCAGAACCTGGCTGACGACACTGTGTTCTTCCACATCCCTGATCCGGCCCAGTGACAAAAGCCTCCTCTGGGTTGCTGCCTCTAGGACGCTAAGGAACCCGCAGCCTGGCGCCTTCACTTCCCTCTTCCACCCAGGTGTTTATTTTTTTATAGGGAATACACTTTTTTATTATGTTCAGTTAGCCACTAGCTTTTGATGTAGTATTCAATGATTCATTAGTTGCATATAACACCCAGTACTCATCACAACACGCCCTCTTTAATAGCCATCACTGGGCTATCCCATCTCCCCATCCCCCCCATCTGAAACCCTGAATTTGTTTCCTGGGGTCCATAGTCTCTCAGGGTTCACCTCCCTCTCTGATTTCTCCTTCAGATTTCCCTCCCTTCCCCTATGGTCTTCCATGCTATTGCTTATGTTCCACATAATTGTCATTCCTGATTGACCTACTTCACTTAGCATAATCCCCTCCAGTTCTATCCATGTCAGTGCAATTGGTGGGTATTCATCCTTTCTGATTGCTGACTAATACTCCATTGTGTATATGTACCACATCTTCTTTATCCACTCATCTGTTGAAGGACATCTCAGCTCCTCCCACAGTTTGGCTATTGGGTGTTTAATTGTATAAGCTATTTGTAGTTTTTTGATACTAACCCTTTATCAGATATGTCATTTGCAAATATCATCTCCCCATCCATATGCTGCTTTTTAGTTTTGTTGATTGTTTCCTTCAGTGTTGCAGAAGCTTTTATTTCGATGCAGTCCCAATAGTTTATTTTTGCTTTTATTTTTCTTACCACAGGAGACATATCTAGAAAAAAGTTGCTATTGCCAATGTCAAAGAAGTTACTGCTTGTGCTCTATTCTAGGATTTTTAGAGTTTCAGGTCTTATTTTAGGTCATTAATACATTTTGAATTTATTTTTGTGTGTAGTGTAAAAAGTGGGCCAGTTTCATTCTTTTGCATGTTGCTGTCCAATTTTCCCAACCTTTGTTGAAGAGACTTTTTCCCATTGGATAGTCTTTCCTGCTTTGTCAAAAATTGACCACATAATTGTGGGTTTATTTGTGTATTTTCTTTTCTTTTCCATTGATTTATTTTTATCTATTTTTGTGCCAGTACCATATTGTTTTCATTACTAAAGATTTGTACTATAAATCAAAGTCTGGAATTGGGATGCCTCCAGCTTTATTTCTTCAGAGTGCTTTGGCTATTTGGAGTTATTTGTGGTTCCATACAAATTTTAAGATTGTTCTACTTCTTTGAAAATGATGTTATTTTGGTAGGGATTTCATTAAATGTGTAGATTGCTTCGAATGTCTATAAGATATTTTAATAATATTTGTTCCTCCAATCCATGTAATGTATGTAATGTCTTTCCATTTCTTTGGGTCATCTTTGATTTCTTTCATCAGTGTTTTATTGTTTTCAGAGTACAGGGTTTTCACTTCTTCGTAGGTATCTTACTATTTTGGATACAATTGTAAATGGGATTATTCTTTTTATTTCTCTTTTTGCTCCTTTGTTATTCATTATTAGTACATAGAAATTAAGCAGATTTCTGTAAATTGATTTTGTATACTGATACTTTACTGACTTCATTTATGATTTCTAGCAGGTTTCTGCTAGAGCCATTCAGGTTTTCTATATTTAAGTATCATGTCTTTTGAAAATACTGAAAGCTTTACTTCCTCATTACCGATTTAGATGACTATTATTTCTTTTTGTTGTCTGAATGCTTTGGCTAGGACTCCCAGTATCATGTTGAATAAAGTCGTAAGAGTGGAAATCCTTGTCTTGTTCCTGACCCTGGGGGAAAGACTCTCAGTTTTTCCCCATTGAGGATGATGTTAGCTGTGGGTTTTTCATAGATTGAGTCTAAATCTACTTTGTATTGAACTTTTATCATGAATGGATTTGTACTTTATCAAATGCTTTTTCTGTATTTATTGAAAAGATCTATGGTTTTTATCCTTTCACTTATTAATGTGATATATCATGTTGATTAATTTTCAATATGGAACCATCCTTGCATCCTAGGAATAAATGTCACTTGATATTGGTGAATGAATCTTCTAAGTTATTATTGGATTCTGTTTTCTAGTATTTTGTTGAGCATTTTTGTGTCTATGTTCATCAGAGATATTGGCTAATAATTTTTTTATGATATTCTTATCTGGTTTGGTGTCAGGGTAATGCTGACCTTAGAGATTGAATTTAGAAGTTTACCTTCCTTAACTTTTTGGGGGGGAGGGGGAACAGTTTGAGAATAAGTATTAACTCTACTTTAAATGTTTGTAGAGTTCACCTGTGAGTCTATCTGGTCCTGGACTACTTTTCAGGAATGTTTTGATTACTCTTTCAACTTCTTTGCTGGTTATAGATCTGCTCAAACTTTCTATTTCTTCCAGTTTCAGTTTTGGTAATTTATATGTTGATAGGAATTTATCCATTTCTTCCAGGTTGTCCAATTTGTGGGCATATTTTTTTTAATTTTTTAGAGATTTTATTTATTTGAGAAAGAGTGAACACATGAGCAAAGAGGAGGGGCAGAAGAAGAGGGAGAGGCAGACACCCCACTGAGAAGGGAGCCTGATGTGGGTCTTGATCCCAAAAAGCTGGGATCATGACCTGAGCTGAAGGCAGACACTTAACCGAGCCAACCAGGCCCTCTGACATATAGCTTTGTGTTCTTTTTTTTAAATAATATTCTCTTAGAATTGTTTGTATTTCTGTGGCATTGGTTGTTATTTCTCTTCTCTCAATTGTGATTTTATTTATTTGAGTTCTTTTTCTTTTTTCTTGCTAACTATAACGAAAATTTTATCAATGTCATTGATTTTATTTCAGTGAACTAGCTTCTGATTTCATTGATCTATTGTTTCTTAAGTTTCTATGTCATATATTTGTACTCTAATCTTTATTATTGCTTCTTTCTACTGGTTTGGGATTTCATTTGCTTTCTTTTCCTGACTCTTTTAGGTGCAAGATTAGGCTGTTTATATGAGATATTTCCTGCTTCTTGATGGAGGCCTGTACTACTATAAGCTTCCCTCTTAGAACTCCTTTTGCTGCATCCTGGAGGTATTGGACCATTGTGTTTTTATTTTCATTTGTTTCCATGTACTTTTTTATTTCTTTTATTTTATGATTGGCTCATTCATTTTTTAGTAGCATGATATTTAGCCTCCATGTATTTGTTCTCTTTCTAGATTTTTTTCTTGTGGTTGATTAGTTTCATAGCATTGTGGTCAGAAAAGATTCAATGTATGATTTTGATACTCATAAATTTGTTGAGGATTGTTCTGTGGGCTAATATGTGGTCTAATCTAGAAAAAGTTCTATGTGAACTTGAGAAGAGTGTATATTCTGCTGTTTTAGGATGGAATGTTCTGAGCATATCTGTTAAGTCCGTCTGTTCCAGTGTGTCATTCAAAGCCATTGTTTCCTTGTTGATATCCTGTTTAAATCATCTGTCTATTGATGTAAGTGGAGTGTTAAATCCCCTACTATTATCATACTACTATCAATTAGTTTCTTTATATTTGTTATTAACTATTTTATGTATTTGGGCACTCCTATGTTGTGTGCACAAATATTTACAATCGTAATTTCTTGCTGGATTCTTCCCTTTATTATTATATAGTGCCCTTTTTGTCTCTTGTTAGTGTTTGTTTTAGTCTTTGACTGATGCAAATATTACCACTGCAGCTTTCTTTTGACTTCTGTTTGCATGGTAGCTATTTCTCCATTTTCTTACTTTCAATCTGCAGATGGTTTCAGATCTAAAATGAGTCTCTCATAGGCAGCATATAGATGGGTCTTGTTTTGTCGGGATTTTTATCCATTCTGTCACCATTCGCAATTTATCCATTCTGTCTTTTCATTGCAGTGTATTCTCCATTTTCATTCTAAGTAATAGGTACATATTTATTCTAATATCATTTGTTTTGTGATTGTTTCAGAAGATTTTTCTCTGATTCTTTCTTGTGTTTTTCTCTTTCATGGTTTGCTGATTTTCTTTGATGATATATTTGGATTTATTTTATTTTATTTATTTATTTGAGATAGAGAGAGAGTGTGAGAGAGAAAGTATGAACAGGGGATGGGGCAGAGGGAGAGAGAGAGGGAGAAGAAGCCTCCTCACTGAGCAGGGAACCTAACATGGGGCTTGATGGCAGTATCCTGGGATCATGACCTGAGCTGAAGTCAGACACTTAACTGACTGATCCATCCAGGCACCCTTGGATTTCGTTTAAAATCAGTAGAAGAATTTTACTGATTATTATTTCTTGCATTCATGTAGTAGTCTTTGATTTGTGGTTACCATTAAATTTGTATATAAACTCTTCTGAATATAGTAGTCTATATTTATTTGATGTTCACCTGATTTTTTTTAATTTTAAAAATACCTTATTTTTTTCTCCCAAAAATGTCTATTTTATTTTTTCAGTGTTACAAGATTTATATGTTCACCTGATTTTTAACCCAATCTTTTCTCTTCTCTTCCCCCATTTTAGATATAAGTTGTCATATTTTACATGCTTTTATCTTGTGATTTCCTTTACTGATTTTAAATGAAAATATTTATTTTTACAGCTTTTATGTCCCCTACCTTTATGCTGTCTCTTTTGTTCTCTTCTTTCCACTTAAGTTGTCCTTTTCAATATTTCTTGCAGGGCTGGCTTAGTAGTCGTGAACTCCTTTAGGTCTTGTTTGTCTGGGAAATTCTTTACCTCTCCTTCTATTCTGTATTTCTATACTTCTATACAGCTTTGCTGTATATCCTTAGCTGCAGATTTTTCCCATTCAGGATTCTGAATATATCATGTCTCTCCCTTCTGGCTTGCAAAGTGCTGAGAAATACTAGACCTGTGGGTTTTCCCTTTAAGTTACTGTTTCCTTTTTCCCACTGCTCTTACAATTATTTCTTTATCACTATATTTTGCCAATATGATTACAATATGTCTTGGTGTGGATCATTTCTGTTGATTCTGTTGGGCTGGGGCCTCATTCGCTGTGCCTGTTGGATCCACATGTCTGCTTTATTCCCTAGATTAAGGAAGTATTTAGCTATTACTTCTTCAAATAACATTTTTGCCCCCCTTTCTCTCTCCTTCTCTCTTCTTCTTCTGAAATTTTTTAACAGTTAACCACTGCTTAGTATATAATTATATATATAATTATATATATACTGTATTATATAATATAGTCCACTGTATTAGATAAAAAGCTTGTATCCAAGATCTATAAACTCCACACTCAAAAAAACTAATAACACAGTAAAAAAAAATGGGCAGAAGACATGAACAGACACTTCTCTAAAAAGACACACAAATGGCTAACAGACACATGAAAAAATGTTTAACATCACTAGCCATCAGGGATATACAAATCAAAACCACAATGAGATACCTCTGTACACCAGTTAGAATAGCCAAAATTAAGAAGATGGTTAATAACAAGTGTCGGAGAGAATGTGGAGAAAGGGGAACTCTCTTATGCTGTTGGTGGGAATGCAAGTTGGTACAGCCACTCTAGAAAACAGT
>JAQQSY010000086.1:0-25922 GCA_028646535.1 Procyon lotor
AACATACTCTCTACCTGGACTTTCTCTAATAACCTTTGGTTCTCCTCCAGGCTCTCTCCATCAGTTGGTGTTTTCTCTCTGGTGGCTAGTCTGTCATCTTCTACTTTTCTCTCTTCCTGATCCAACTCCTTTTCTTGTTTCATAATCTCTCTCTGTTCCTTAAAAAATTCCCACCTCTGGCCATCCATTCCACTCTTCCCCATCATAGAAGATCTCTCTTCCTCAGATATTTCTGATTCTTCCAGGGGTACTATACTGCTTTCTCTAACTATTTTAGGTAGGATCCTCAACAGGTAACTCTCTCTCTTCCTTCTATCTTTTAACATGGAACTAGCCTTCTTTTTTTCAGAACGAATCCCTTTCTCCATATCCATTTTCCTCGTTGCCTGTATTCTCTCATCATCGGTTCGTTTCCTTTTTTTCTTGGCAACACCCATTTCCTTGGTCCTGATGTCATAGGCCAGTTCATCTCTCTTCCTCTCTTCCTCTTCTTTCATAATTTCTCTCTCTTCCTCAGTTTTTTTCTTTCTCTTAGTTATGCCTATTCCCTTCCTGGCTATTGCCTTTTCTTTCTTATCAATACACCTCTCTTCCTTGGCCAATTTACTGTCTTTCTGGGTCAGTCTTTTCTTCAGTGCTTTTCCGTCTTTTTCCTGGGACATTTTCTGCATTTCACTAGTGTGTTCCTCCTCCTCTACAGACAACTTCTCTTTTCCCCATTGTTTCCTTTGATCGCTCTCTTTCTCCTCTTTCTGACTCCATATTTTCTCTTCCTGAGCCTGTTTCTTCTCTTCTAGGGCTAGTTGCTCTTTTTTGTGGGTCCGTACTTTTTCATCAATGGATTTCTTATCTTTCTCAACCCATTTCTCCTCTTTCTTAGCTTGTTTCTCTTGGGGAGGGGACACTGTCTCAATTTCCTCTATCTTTTTTTCCTCTTCTGGGATTAGTTTCATTTTTTCTCTGGCCCGTTTTTTTCTCTCAGTCTGTTTCTCCACTTCTTGAGCCAATCTCTCCTCTTTCTCGTCCTGTTTCTTCCCTTTCCAGGCCTGTTTCTTTTCTTCCTGGGACCAAGAAATCTGCATTTCTCCAGCTCGTTCCTCCACTCCTAAGTCCGCTCTCTTCTTTCCCCAAGTCCATTGCCTCTTTTTCTTGGTTGTTTCCTCCTCTTTCTGGGCACTTCTCTCCTTTTCTACAAGATTTTCCTCTTCTTCTAGGCCCAGTTTCTTTCTTTTCTGGGCTAACCGTCTGTCCTCAGCTTCTCTCTCTTCTTTCTTAGTCTGGTCTTCTTTCTCCTGTTCCCCAATTTGTTTTTTCTTTTCTTGGATTTGTTTCTTTCTATAGGCGACTTTTTTCTCCTTTTCTAACCATGTCTTCTTTTCTGGAGTCAATTCAATTTCTTGCTCTGCCAAGCTACCCCTTTCTGATGCCTGTTTTCCTTTTTCTGCAGACAGTCCCTCCTCTTCACTAGAAAAATGTTCTTCCTGGGCCAATTTCTGTCTTTCCTGGGTCTCTTCCTCAACATATTTCTCCATACCCTGGATGTGTTTCTTCTTTTTCTTCCTGCCTTTAACTTGTTTCTTTAAGTGCAGGATTGGTTCCTCTGCATGCCAGGCCAGTTCCTCCTCTTCTATACCTGGCTCCTCTTCTTCCTCACCCAGCTCCTCTTCTTCCTCACCCAGCTCCTCTTCTTCCTCACCCAGTTCCTCCTTTTCCTCATCCAACTCTTCCTCTTCCTGGGACAATTTCCTCTCCCCCCAGATAGGCAACCCCTCTTCTTGGAGCCACATGCCTTCTTTGTGGGCCATCAAAGTCTTCTCCAAGTCCCACTTACCCCTTCTCCAGGTCCCACATACCCCTGCCTTCCTCTGCTCCCAGGGCACTCTTTTTCTTTCCCTTAGTTTTCCCCCCTTTCCAGTCTCTTTCTTTTCTCCTAAGAGTAACTTCTGCTCTTCCTGGGTTAATATCTTTTGTGGGGAAGCCACTCTTTTTTCCTTCCAAGCTATTTTTTCTTCCTGATGGGTCAGTTTCTCCTTTCCCTGCATTAATTTCTTCTCTGGCGTACTTAGTTTAATTTCCTCCTTGACTGTTTTCCCTTCTTGCCTGGCCAGTTTCCTTGCTTCTTTTTCAAATTTCCTTCTCTCTAAAACTGGTTTATCTAAGAAAGTAACTTTCTTTTTCTTCTCTTGAGAAAATGCTTTGTCCTTTAATGCTTTTTCGCCCCTTTGTCCTCTCACCTCTGTCTCTTCTTCTCCTACAACATCTATATCTGCCTTTTCAGTTACAATGGATGGTTCTTCTACCACTTGTTCATCCAATTCTGATGAGTCCTTTAGAAGGGGGCAGATCTCTTGGAAGAGTTCCCAGCTGGGCTTTTGGGGAGCAAGCATCACCTGAGCCAAGTCCACCAATTCTTGTCCCAGATCCCTTAACATTCCTGGATGGGAACTTGCTATCCTTGAGGTGGCAAGATAGCAAATATCTTCCCGCCAAGATCTGGTATCTGATCTACCTCTGCGTCCAGGTGCACCAGCCAAACCTCGGCCACTCTTTCCATGTTTCTCCCTTGTATCTTTTTCTTGCTCAGTAATCTGCATGACTTTTTCCTTGGGCTCTTCTGCAGTTGTCTTTGAAATGTCCTTCAAGTCTTTTTCCTGTTTCAACTTCGCAGCTACTTTTTCATGGCTTTTTTCCAGTGCCCTTTTCCAAAGCCTGTTCAAGAGTTTGTGTCTTTTTACCTTAGGGAACACCTGTCCATAACCTTTCATGCCACGTTGATCTATGGCCTTCATAACCTCTGTGACCTCCTTGTGGCCTCCTCCTTCTTCATGTCTTTTCACTTTAGGGAACACCCGTCCATAACCTTTCATGCCACGTTGATCTATGGCCTTCATAACCTCTGTGACCTCCACATGGCCTCTTCCTCCTGTGGTTTCCATCACAACTGCCTCTGATTCAGCACCCTTTTGAGATTTGGCTGGGCTGAAAGTACTTAATGGCAGTTCAGGCTCTAAGGCAACATCCTGGGTGTCGACCTGCTCTGATCGCCTGGCTTCTCTTTGTTCACCTTCATCCTTTGAAGGCACCAACGTAGAGCTAAATTTTACAGACTCTGTCTGTGTTGGCTTTCTGGAAACTCTCAGTTCCTTTTTAACTGCAGAGATATTGGGAGAAAAACAGTTAAGAAGAAATAGAGGTTCTGAGTGACATCCTTTTTAATATCTAGTCCAATGAACACCCATAAGAGGTATAAAGGCAAAGGGGACTGAGGCTTTATGGTCCAAAAATGCTTGCCATTTTATCCCAGCTTCTATATCCTAAAGAAATAAGACCTTGGTATTTGTTGAGATATATGTGTTTCTCTCCCAGAAAGATTATTTTCAGGAAAAATATCTCTTTATGTAATTATGTTCCCACTGGTGTCATTTTAGATACCCTTCCCGTATTGACCCTGTCTTTTGGTGCTCTGAGGTGTGACCCAAATATACCCCATATGTTACCCCACACATACTAAGCTCTTTTCTCTTTGCTTGAACATATGTCTGTCTTTTCTTTGGCTTGGTGATCTCTTTAGGTATGACTCTTTGTTTGACAAGGGTCTCAGGTTTACCATCCATTGATATGTCTAAATAAAAAGTAGGCTGTTGGTCTCTATATGACAAGGTCAGGTTTTCATTTAGCTGCTGCTCCACCCGAGTAAGCAGGCACGGGATATCTTTAGCCTGGATCCCCAGCAGCTGGTCCAGAGAGGTTTCTCCAATAAATTCATACCTATAAAAGTCAAGAGGAAAGAAGGATGACACCAAGCTGACAATAAAACAAGATTTGAAGGAGGAGGAGGAAGAGGAGTGAAGAAGGGAGAGAGACAGGGAGGAGGAGGAAGACAAATTACAGTTGAAGAGACAGGTATAAAGTAGCCATTTAGGACAGAGTAGTCTGAAGTAAAGGATAGGTAAAGAAGAAAGAATCAAATATAGCAAGGAATAGAGTTGCCAGATACAAGATGCTTTTTTGGTTGGAAGATTTGTAGACTTGAGTCTAGAGGAATCTCAAGGAAGTGAAGAAGTGACAGAAGGGCAGGCTAATCTTTAGAAGAAGAGGAGTAGATACTGGGGAAAAAAGCAACTAGAAACAAAGAACATAGTGGGAGGAAAAGAATAGAAAGAGAGTTGTGTAGAAAGAGGATAAGTTGCATAACAGAGAGTAAGAAAAAAGGTTAGGAACTAGAAGAAACAAAAGGGTGAAAGCCACTACCAACTTACTGCATTTCTTGGAGAGTGTCTTGTTTCTTCAGAAGGCTTACCAGCATAGTCTTAGTTTGGATGCCTGTGACGTTTGTTGTAAGATATAAGGCCTTAGACCGCACATTTTCATCACTGTCCATCAATCCCAGAGCCAGTGGAATAGCAAAGAGATGGCTTAGGACACCTAGACTCTCCAGCCCCTCCCAGGCTAGCTCACGGATGCATGGATTGGGATGAACTGTACCTTCCATCAGGCAACAGGCAGCATCAGAGCGACATCTTGGAGATACTTCGTAAGTGGCAAAAACTTGTGCCAGGACACTAATGTATGTCTTGTATTGGTCTGCAGAAGAGTAAATTGTGAGGTTGAGGATGGCCTCAATTAAGTTATTTATAATTCCTTCATTAAATTTTCTTCTTGTCCAATTTTGGTTTGTCATGCTTACTAGAATATCATAGAAAGTTTGTTTCCACTTCATGGATTTATCCCTCTCTCTTCTCGTTGAGATGTTCTCTTCTAGTAGACGGATAGGTGGCAGTGTCTGGTGTCTGACGAGTTTGGTCATGTCCCAGTCTGTATCTCGGTACAGATCATAGCGTAAGAAGATTGGGGTACCGTCAGGCCAAAGGCGGGCACGGATAACTGAGTTGGGGATGTAGCCATCAGGAGCCAAGGGCCATTGCCGCCCTTTACCAAAGAAGCGACATAATATATGGTAGGGGTTCAATCCATCCCAGCCAGCAAGCTGTAACTGAGCAGGAATAACGTGTTGGGGATGATCATGCTTGGAGTCAAAAGCAACATCCTTATCCTCCAAATAGTGTGATTTGGGTCCCACTTGTCCCACAGCGGACATATGTCTCTCTTCCTCTACAACATGGGGCACAGTATTGTCAAAAGCAATGACCCGTTTGTTAACAAGGGCCTCTAGCCCCTGTAATTCCTGCAGCCCTTGTCCAAGGTAGACAAGTTTGGGTACAAATACTCTTTCAAAAGAAAAGAAGAAGCTAGGCAGGAAGGGTTTAGGGACTTCCTGTATATCGTCTGCGTTGCTTAGGATAGCTAGGTGAGTCAGCTGAGCAGGAGGGAGCAATTTTAAGCAGGATACCAGGTAAAGACTCTGGTTGAAGGTCAAAAGCAGGTCACCCCGATTGTTGGCAAAGCAGAGTGGGCCGAAATGCATTGCTGAGTCCAACTCAGTTATGAGTCTACCACGGAAATCCCAGATCCGGACTGAGCCATCAATGCCCCCTGTGACAAAAAGTTTCAGGGAAGAGCAGACATCAAATGAAGTAATGTCACACTGGTGCAGGCATATTGTCTCGTTGTCTCTCACAGACCTTTGTTTTGCTTCTGAAGGTTTGAGAAAATCTTGGTAGTGCCAGAGCCGCCAGCAGTGGTTCTCAGTGATGGCACCCACGGAACCTGGCAAGAGGATCACGTGTGTTAGGGGGTAAGCACAGAGAATTTTGCTTATGGGCTGCAGGATTACCTTGTTCTGAAGCACAGCTTCTGTCAGGCATATAGTATTATCCACGCCATAGGAACAGAGTAAGGAGATTTCCTGGGGACCTTCCAGGGTAGACAGTGCCAGAACAGCCCCAGAGTGAACAGTCTTTTCTATCTGAGCATAGTTATAGGGGGAGAGGATTCTCACAATGCCACTGTCATGCCCACAGAACATCAGTCCTGCTAGGCCCATACCCAAATGGCACTGCCCATAGGCCAGACACTTTACTTTGTCCCCACAGTTTACCGAAGTGCATATCAAATACTTGGCTGTGCACGGAGAGCGCGTTGCATCAAACACCAGCACCTCTGAACCGCCTGTTGCCACAAAGAGCTCTTCTTTGTCTGAGTCGTAGGCCCAAGCCACGGCTCTGTCCATGACAAGGAGAGGCCAGGTGATAACCAGGAGATCTCCTGTTACTGGAGACAGGAAGCGCAACAAACCATCCTTAGTGGCACACAGGATCCGAGTCCAGTTATGGCCACAGCAGACCCGCCGCACCTGCTCAGGAGCAGAACCACAGACATTGAAGAGGCTATAAAAATAAGGCAGGTGTTGCAGTGAGAGGGTGTGGGTAGTCTGGCAGAAAAAGGTGGTGCTATCAATAAACTGCAGTTGCTGCAAATCCTCATCAATATCCAGCTGCCGCAGCAGGTTCCCAAAGGCAAGATTCCATTCCTTTACAACGCCTTCTTGGCCTGCTGTGAGCAAGGTGTAGGTCTCCGGCCGGCTGTAAACACCTAACACTGGCGAGGAATGGGCTTGGAAGCTGTGGAGGAAGTTACCCTGGTCTAGACCCCAGGCATGGATCTCTCCAGCCTTGTTTCCTGCATAGAAATAGCCCTGCGAGACGCAAGTGAAGGAGCAGGTGATAAAAGAACCACTGGCTGTGGGAGTGAACTTTTTTCCCTCTTTCAGCTGGCCCTCACCCTGGTGAGTGAATACCCTCACCTTATTCTCACAAAGAGCCAGGAGGGAGCCCTGGGGGCCATTCAGGGAAAAACCCTGTACAAACTCATTATCAGATAGGGGCACGGTTTGTGCCATCTGGAGGCCCCTGCTGCTTGGTGAGATAAGCCAGGTGACCACAGCCCCCAAGGTACCAGAGAGCAGTATCTCGGCTTCGGAGTCATAGCAGAGGCAGCTGACGGAGAAACGACAGGGCACTGTGCCCAGAGATACGAATGCTTGATGGTGATCTTCGAAGAGCCACAGGCGCATGTCACCACAGTAAGCAATTAACATGTGGTAGGAACCTGTGTGGACCATTGCTTCAATGGGTGGCACTTGATCCATCACAGGAAACTTCATCTTCTCTATCATACCTCCCATTTCTGTATCTTTCTTATGTACCCAAAGTACCGCCTAGAAGAGGATGAGAAATGAAAACCTGACCATGGAGGCAGATTATCTTCCAAGAGTGAAGGGTAGGAAGGGTTGGATGTTTAGATGCCTGTTCCCCCCTATAAGACTAAGGAAAGACTAGGGGCACCTGGGTGACTCAGTCAGTTAAACGTCTGCCTTTGGCTCGGGTCCTGATCCCAAGGTTCTGGGATCAAGCCCCACACTGGGCTCCCTGCTCAGCAGGGGAGTCAGCTTCTCCATCTCCCTCTGCCTCTGCCCCTGCTTGTGTGCTCTCTTTCTCGCTCATGCTCTCTCCCAAATAAATAAATAAAATAATTTTTTTTAAAAGACTCAGGAAAGATTGAACAGCTTGATTTGGGGAGTCTCCTGGTACTGGGTTTCGGGTATGTGATAGAAACAGGATGCTTAAGGCTCTTTCCTTGACCTTCAGTCTCCTTTCTGGGGAATACGAGTTCTCTGGACCTGATGACTAGAGGTGAAAAAGGATCACTGCGTCCAGGACAGATGGGGATATGGAGATGGATATTAAAATGAGCTAACTCAGAATCAATTTCATCATTCTGATACAAGGGCAGTAGAAGTATGATGCTTGTAAAGTAAATTAAGAAGGAAGAAAAAAATGAGGGAGGTTTACCTGTATTTGTTTTGAACGTGGTTCCACCCAGTTTAAGGACACAAAATAGTTGACATCAGCGGCATAGAAGCAGATGAAAGGCTTGCTCTGGGGATAGTGAGACTCCCGATATAGAGTCTCAGGCCAGTCACTCAAAACAATCACATCATTCTCTGGTTTTTCCTTAGCCTGAGAGAGAAGAGTGGCCTGAGCTAAAAAGGCCTGAGAAACCACTCACTCATTCATTTGACAAATATTTATTGAGGATTAGTGGACATCTGTTGTTTTTAAGCTAACCAACATTTATTCACCCTACTACTGGAAAGTATTATTTGAGGGAGTCATCCCTCCAACACCCTCACGTACATCTTAATTTAAAGTATCGCCCAGCCTTTCTCAGCCAAGTTTCCATCAGAAGGAAGCCGTAATGTCCATTTTACATAAGGCATTAATTTCTCCCTTATGCATCTAGAACGCTACTAGTTATATACCATCCTTAGAATTAAGAAAATTCTAAGCCCCTCAAATCATTTTGTTTTCCATGGTTTAGATAAGGAACATTTGAGAAAGGCTGGTATATTCTCTGGGGACATAGGGATATGATGCTGAGCAAAAGAGACATGGCCTTAGCTTTCAGAAGACAAGAGTCCAGTGGGGGAAACAGGCAACTAACAAATGTCTGTACAAAACAAATAAGTACTTCAAGAAAAAAAAAAAAAAAAAGGAATACAATCCTGTATGAGTTTGATCAAGGAATCCGACCTTGGCAAATATCGCCACATGTCACAGTTGGAACAATTCTTCAAAGTTCCTGCCTGTACCCAAAGGACCACCCCTGTCACCATCACACTTCACGATACACTGCCTTTGGGAAATCCATGGTTCAGACAGAATGCCCACCATGTGGACCTTAGAGCTAGACAATTTGGCACGCACCTTTCACTATTCTTATGTGCATCCAAGGAGCGTGTGTGTTACTCACAAAATGGAGTTAACTGTGCTTCAGCTCTTACTATTCTGTGTTCTGACCCAGTAGGGTATGTGTGTTTGTGTGTGTGTGTGGTGTATTAAGGGAGAGATATGCCTTTTAACACGATACACATTAAAACATGTATAACACACACACTATCTTATAGTGACATAGTATACAACTGAGATGTAAATACATGAACTTCTTCATGCTCACCAGCCAAAACTGAAGCTCATAAAATCTACTTTTGAGATCCCTCTTCTCAGCAGATGCTTGTGCTACACTACCTCTTGAACAATGCTCCATAACTCTAACTCTCCCAAGTTTCTCTGCATCCACAAAGGATTTGAGACTATACTAAGGCCATTATCTGCAACTTAGAATCTCTCTTCTCCCTATATTTCTCATATTCAGATCTTTGTATATTCTGAGAATACAGAATACAGAGAGCTAGAGGGCTTCCACTGTCATTGCTGGTTCAGTGACAGCAGCAAAGTTGAGAGAAAGGATCCTGGTATCTGAGCTCTTAATCGCCCACCCCTCTTCATTGAATCTGAAAACTCATTTACATATCCTATTCCATTAATCACCATTCTTCTTCTCCTTTCCAGACTTTGTGTAGTTTCCTTATTCGCCCAACAGTATCAATGCTTTTCTCAGTAAGACTCTAAAAGACTAAGACTCTTAAACCCAAGCAATGTTATCTGTACCTGGAAGTACTATTGCCTACTCTATCAATCGCCCTCCTTCCTTATCCCCCTCCTTCCATTCCAATAAAACTCAGATCTTGTTTAGGGTGATGATGGATCCAGAAATTCTGGCAATATAGAGTAGCACTGTGGTACTCCAAGGCTGGCACAGCTCTGTACTTTCTGGCCTTTTCTTCTCTTCTACCTATTTGCAATTTAAAGCTGATACCTAGAAGTATAGCAACTATCTTATAACCTTAAGATGATAAGCTAAAATATTAAGGATGGTGTGAAAAGAAAGAAAAAGAACATGGGTCCTTAACAACATGTAAGACAAGGGCACCTCCTGCTTATTTAATCCACGTTGAGTCCCTTTTCTGTTTTGGGTTTGTTTGTTTGTTTGTTTGTTTGGCAGTAGAATATCTTTTAATTATTGTTATCATCCAAATGTAGAAGGAGGAGTTGTTTAGGAGTATGGGAGGGCTCTTCCGAAGCTGCTCAAATGTTGCCCATGCCACAGGCTGCCATGACAGGGATATTTAGTACAAGCCCACTATGTGGATATCCCTCATACACATCACCTTTATGTCCTTCAGGGTATTATTTATGAGAAGTTTCAAGTCCTTCCACTGAGGAATAAGTCTGGGTGAAGGTGACATCTTTGTAGTGTTCCAGTTCTTTATAGACATCATGGATTATAGAACCTGTGGAAGAAAAATATAACTTAATCACGACATCTGATGTTAGACAGGATATCAAGGGAACTGACAGAGGGAAGAGCAACAGGGAAAGAGAGAGTATTAGAAACAGGAGAAACTCTCTTATTTCAGAAAGATCAGAGTGACAATGAACAAGTGACACTTGCAACAACATGGATATATGAGCACATACTATATGATTCCAATTTTATGAAATTCTAGAAAAGAGTCACCTAACCTATAGGGACACAGCAAATCAGTTGTTACCTGAGGCTGAGAGATTGGGAGATTCCTGAGGAGGAATTCCTGAGGAGGGGTAAAAGGTAACTTCTTTTTTTTTTTTTTTTTTAAGATTTTTTTATTTATTGGAGGGAGGGGAGAGAGAGAGCAGAGAGTGAGCACAAGTAGGGAAGAGGGGCAAAAGGAGAGGGATAAGCAGACTTCCCGCTGAGCAGGGAGCCCAAAGCAGGGCTCGATCCCAGGACCCCACAATCATGACCCAAGCTGAACGCAGATGCTTAATCGACTGAGCCACCCAGGCATCCCAAAAGGGACCTTCTTATAGTAGTGATGGGAATGTTCAGTATCTTGGCTATAGTAGTGGTTATATGGGTACACAAATTTGTCACAACTCATCAAAACATACACTTAAAATGGGCATACTTTATTACATATAAATTATACCTAAATAAGTTTGATTATTGGGAGTGTTAGGAAGTCTAGAAACGGGAAAAAAAATGTGACAAAAGAAAGCTGTGAGGTAAGCTTAGGTGAGTCAGTTGCAGCTAGCTAAAAGAATACAGAAGCCTGGCTTTGTAGCCCTTCCTTAACACTCTTCATTGGGATGCTTATTTTTGTAAACATAATTTTTAGACTTAATTTATATCTATCCTCCTTCCCTACTGAAGCCTTCACGTATGTGAGTCACTCACACGTTCAACAAATATTGACTCGATGTTCATTATATGCCAGGCCTCTGTGCTGAGAGCTAGAGATAAAGCAGTAAACAAGAACGCCTGCTTGGAGTTTACTATCTAGTACGGAAGGCAGATACTGAATAAGTTAAAGTAGATGTCTAGTTCTGGTAAGATGCCAGACTGAAATAACCTGAAATTCTCCCATTTACAAACTCCTAGAAATTCTAAATAAGATAACAGGAGCTGAATTCCAGGTCGGGGGCGGGGGGGCGGAGAACACAGCAGTAAGGACTAAGCTGCCTCTGTGATAGTTCTGAGGAAGTGTAGTCACCAGAACCCCAAAGTGATGGTAATGACTAGGAACTAGGGTAGTTTGCCCTGACAAAGAGAGGAGATAGGACTTGGGCTCATAGGAGCTAGGGAGCTGGAACTGAGACCCTTCCATTACCTTGGAAACATATGTCCATGGACAGAGCTGGCTCATGACCGACTTTCTGGAAGCTTATACATATTTAAACATCTTTCCAAGCATGCGTCAGAAACCTCCGTACCTCCAAATTCCAGTATATACCTATCAAGTTCCCCAAATGACTCTCTGACATATACCTTACTTGGATTGACAAGGAAAAGAAGGAAGAGGGAAGGAGAAACACCATAGAGCATACCAACAACTCTCTCTAAAGAAATCATCATATGAAATCTAGACCTGAGAGGGAAATGAGCTAAGGGTCACAAAAATCTCCTTCACATTCTTAGCATGCTCTACATAGTTTATATAACATTTGTTGTTCTCGAATGAAATTCCCAGCACACTGAAAGTCACGTTTCAGTGACTTCAGTCCTGTTATATGTGTATATTAAAAATTCTAGGAGCTGGCTCATTTGGATGGCTTAGTCAGTTAAGCGCCTGACTTCATTTTGGCTCAGGTCATGATCTCAGGGACCATGAGATGGAGCCCACCTCAGGCTCTGCCCTGGGTGTGGAGCCTGTTTGGGATTCTCTCCCTCTCTCTTTGCCCCTCCCCTACTTGCTTGCGTGCATACACACACACACTCTTTCTCTTAAAAAAAAAATAAATGCTAGGGGCACCCGTGTGGCTCAGACAGCTAAGTGTTGGACTCTTGATTTTGGCTCAGGTCATGATCTCAGGGTTGTGAGATCAACCCTGTGTTGGCTCTGGGCTCTGCACTGAGCATGGAAGCTTCTTGAGATTCTTTCCTTCTCCCTCTGTCCCTTTCCACTTTCACTTTCTCCTTCTCTCTCTCTCTCAGAAAAAAAAAAAAAAAGGCTACGGAATAAGGGCACCTGGCTGGCTCAGTCAGTAGAACATGACGCTCTTTATCTCACGGTTGAGAGTTCAAGCCCCACATTGGTGGTAGAGCTTACTTAGAAAAAAAATGCTAAGGAAGAAGGCATTCCTCTACTTGCTAGAAGGGTGCTGCTTGATTCATGAATTGCTTAATAAAGCCAATTAGATTTTGAAATTGAAAAAAATACTAAGGAAACTACCAAAAAGAAACAAACAGAATGTATGATTTAACCAGTTGAAGGAAGGGATAAGAATAAAGGAAATACATACTGATCCAATGAAAGAAATATAAGATGAAACAACAAGAAAAAAAGAGGTATGATAAATAGAAATAGAGTGGCAGAAACAAGTCTAAATATGTCATGATAGTAATAAATACAGACTAAACACATTAGAAGACAAATTTTCAGTTAGATATTTTAAATGAATGAAATATAGTTGCATGCTATTAATAGGGGACACATCGAAATGTAAAAACACAGAAACATTAAAGTATCATTATTATCATGGCTTTCTGCTCTGAAAATCATCTAAAAGCAATAAGGAGAACCGAAAGATCTTTGCAAACACAACTTCAGAAGAATCAGGAGAGAAGTATGATCTAGATAACAAATTACATGTAAGGGCTGAGAAAAGCAGCTGAAACCAGTGGCAATTGTGACAAAAGAATTGGAAATAAGAAACTATGGAGAGAATTTTGAGCAGAAAGAGGGACAAACAGAGGCAGATCTTTAAAAAAACACCAAGAAAATTAAATTTCCTAAAGGTGAGAGACCCACCACTAGGTGAGAATCCATACTTCTACTTGTAACTACAACTGGAAGAGACTGGGAGGCAAAAGTAGAGAAAGCGGAGCTGCTAATGTTCTAACTCAGACAATGATGTGCAATAAAAAAGGAAACAGTACTACACTAATCCAAAAAGAACTCTGAAGGAAAAGAGTAAAAAAAAAAAAAAAAAGAATATATGAACAGCATTCAGTAGAAAACTGCCACAATGGATTAGATAAAAATTATAACTAAGTATTTTGTCATGAATGGGAAAAAAATGAATTGCCTCTAAGATGGAAGGTCACAAAAGAAAATGCAAGAACTCAGGAAAGAGATAGTGAAACAGCAGAATAAGATCAAAGGTGAATAGGCAGAAATGGAAAAAAATCAAATATCACAAATATAATGACAAGAAGAAATGCAAGCGAAGAAAAACTCAGTAAAGAATACAGAATAAAAATGGGGAAAACAAAGAAATAGAATTACTTAGAAAATAATATATGTTTTCAACAAATGGTGCTGGGACAACTGAATATATCCACATGCAAACTAATGAATTTGGATCCATATCTCACACCATACACAAAAATTAGCCCCAGAGTACTTAAAGGTAAGAGCTAAAACTCTAAAATTTTTAGAGTTTTTAGAGTTTCTTCTTTTAGAGTTTCTTCTTTTAGAAGAAAATATAGGTATAAATCCAACCTTGGAGTAAACAATGGTTTCATAGAGATGATCTTTAAATCACAATCAAAAGAAAAAATAAAGATAAATTCGACTTCATCAAAAAAACTTGTACATCAAAGGACACCATCAAAAAAGTAAAAAGACAGATAGCTGCTTCCTGGAGACCACAGGTGTAGAAACGAGTGCCACACCTCAAGTCAGATGGCTTTCTGAAGTCAGCAGGCTATGTATGTCTTCTTACATACAGAAGATCACCCTTTGAGAACCCTGACCAAGGAAAGGCTCAGCTACTGACATGCTGGGAACAGATGGACTGCAGGCTCCAATTTACCTCTTCCTATAAATTCCTCAGTATCTCTCCTATGCCCTGGCCAGCTTCTATATCAAGTGTGATGTTGCTCATTTCCTCATCAACACAGCCTCACTGCTCAATGTACTGCTGCCTAATTTGCCCCAATTCCATAGGGTTCATCTCTTTGGCATCAACAAATACTGAGAGATGGAGCTAGGAATGACACTGGACCAATGGGCTATAACATCCTTTCCTTCTCCATACTGTCTTTTGTATCTTGAAAGCCTGAGAACTGTACAACCTTTCCCAAATTCCCAGGAAGAGAAGAGTTTGGAAAATTGGACTCTCTAGGCCCAGCCCTGCTAAGAGCAGGTCTCTTTGAATCAGGAATGGTGGGAAAGATAAGGGCCAAATCTCTCCTCTACAGAAGGAAGCCGTGTTTAAGTTTTTCCAGATCTTTCACCCCCCACTACCTTCCAGTTGTTTTGCTATATATTTTCCTTATAATAAAAAAAGTAAAAAGACAACCTAAAAATGGGAGAAAATATTTGCAAATCACCTATTTGATAAGGGTACAGTAACTAGAGTATGTCAAGAACTGTTACAACTAAACAATAAAAAGACAAACAACCTCAATTAAAAATCGGCTAACAATTTGAAAGAACGTTTCTCCAGAGAAGATATACAAATGGCCGATACCTACATGAGAAGAGACTCAACATCTAGTCATTAGGATAATGAAATCAAAATCATAATGAGATACTACTTCACATCCCTTAGGATGGCTATAATTTTTTTTTTTTAAGATTTTATTTATTTGACAGAGAGAAACACAGTGAGAAAGGGAACACAAGCAGAGGGAATGGTAGTGGGAGAAGCAGGCTTCCTGCCGAGCAAGGAGCCTGATGCGGGGCTCGATCCCAGGACGCTGGGATCATGACCTGAGCCGAAGGCAGACGCTTAACGACTGAGCCACCCAGGCACCCCAGGATGGCTATAATTTTTTAAAAAGATTTTATTTTTAAGTTATCTCTACATCCAACATGGGACTTAAACTCATAACCCCAAGATCAAGAGTCACAGGCTTCATTGATTGAGCCAGCCAAATGCCTCTAGGGTGGCTATAATTTTTAAAATGGGAAATCACAGATGTTGACAAGGTTATGGAGAAATTGGAATAAAATCATCAAAACTTGGAAGTAATCAAAATGTCCTTCAGTAGGTGAATGGATAAACTGTGGTACATCCAGACATTGGAGTACTATTCAGGGCTAAAAGGAGCGAACTGTCAAGCCATGAAAAGACATGAAGGAACCTTAAATGCATATTATCAAGTGAAGGAAGCGAATCTGAAAAGGCTACATACTATATGATTCCAACTATATGACATTCTCGAAAAGTCCAAAACAATGGAGACAATGAAAAGATTGTCAGGATTGGGGTGCGGCAGAAATGCATAGGCAGCACACAGAAGGTTTTCAGGGCAGTAAAAATATTCTGTGATATTATAATTAATGGATATAGGTTAACATACTTTTATCCAAACCCACAGAATGTACAATACCAAGAGTGAACCCTAAGGTAAACTATGGATTTTGGATGATTATGGTGTACCCATGTAGGTTCATCCTTGGTTAAAAAAAAAAAAATGTACCATTATGGGGGAGCCTGGGTGGCTCAGCAGGGAGTCTGCTGGAGATGCTCTCTCTCCTCTCTCTCTCTGCCCCTCCCCCCACTCTCTCTCTCTCTCTCAAATAAATAAATAAATCTTTTAAAAGATGTACCATTATGGTGAGTCATGATAATGAGTGAGTGATGATGATATGTATGTGTGGAGGCAGGGAGAATAAAACAAATCTCTAAAACTTCCTGTCAATTTTGTTATAAATCTAAAAGTACTCTTAAAAATAAAGCCTTTAAAAAATATATCATCACTCAAAAACTGATACATGAATGTTCATAATAGCCCAAAAGTAGAAACAAATCTAAATGTCCATCAACTGATGGATGGTTAAACAAAATTTGGCATATATATATATATACATATATATATGTATATGTATATATATATATATACATACATACATATATATATACCCACTGAGCCACCCAGGTGCCCCTGTAATCAGATTCTTTCCAGAGCATTTAAATATGAACCCAGAGCCAAACTCTTGATTTCAGCTTTGTGAAACTCAGAGAAACTAGCCAAGCCTACTGGACTTCTGGTCTACAGAAATATGATAAAGTAAATTTATGTTGTTCAAAGCAGCTAAGTTTATGGTAATTTGTTATAGCAGTGATAGAGAATTAATTCAGGCAGTAACATTTTTTAAAAATGTACTTATGCACTAAGTACTTTCTGTGTATTATCTCATTTAATATCAACAGCCTTCTGAAGTAGTAGCTTGATTTATTCCCATTCTGCAAAAGAAGCTACTTGGCATCCCTACAGCTGCACAGCTAGTAAGTGACAAAGCCAGGATTCCAACCCAGAGAGCATGAATACAGAATGCATCCTTTGAACTCCTGAGATACACAACCTTCCTAGAATTAATGGAGCTTACAAAATGTATATTAAGTGTGTTCAACGTGAAACAGCATTTAATTAGCTGAGCTCAAAAGTGAACCTGGGGGCGCCTGGTGGCTCAGTGGGTTAAAGCCTCTGCCTTCGGCTCAGGTCATGATCTCAGGGTCCTGGGATCGAGCCCTACACTATTAGTTCTTACATGATTTAAGTATATCAAGATACATGAATTTAACTTGCTTTAATGTAGGTAAACTTCCCACTTTTGTCCATTTTACTGTTTATGTTAAAATAACATCCCTCTCCTACTTATTCTTTTCTTGACTCAAGTGAAATATTAACCTAAGGTCAAGATGGGAGAGAAACAACTGAGATGAATGTCTTTACTAAAATACCAATAAATTTGTCAAACTCAAAAAAAAAAAACTTCAATTGTTAAAATTTGGTAATTGCTGTATGGAGCACCCAAAACTGTATGGGGCTTCACAAAAGGCACCAGGAAGAAATGCTGGCACTTAACCCAGGAGTAGCATGAGGAGGTTGCCAGGCAGATGAGCCTTAGGAAATATATTTTTTTAAGATTTTATTTATTTATTTGACAGAGAGAAAGGGAGAGACAGCACAAGCAGGGGGAGCGGCAGGCAGAGGGAGAGGGAGAAGCAGGCTCCCCACTGAGCAGGGAGCCTGATCTGGGGCTTAATCCCAGGACCCTGGGATCATGACCTGAACTGCAGGCAGACGCCCAACCGACTGAGCCACCCAGGCACCCGGGGAAGATTTTTTTTTAACTCCAGATTTTTCATTAAGTTCAGCAGACATAAGATTATTCTGTCAAATTACTATAAAAGTTCCTGAATGCTTATTCTGAGTTTCTGCACTTATCTAGTTGAGGACCTGGACAAACAGCTCCTATGCTAGCTCCAGAGTGCTCTTAGTACTGCCTTGGGGACTCCTATCCTTAGCTAAACAATGCCAAGCATTTTTCTTGACCTAGCGACAGTTACTACCTCACTTCAATTTCCACCAGAGGTGAAGTTTAAACCCTTCAGAATCTTGTGTACAATTCTCAAGGACATGCATAGAAAGACCAAAAGGCTGGCCCCTTGAGAGAAGTTTTTTTGTTTTTTTTTTAATGAGATAATTAAACATGTTTAAATGTCAGGAGGAAGAAACCATTAAGAAGAGGAAACACGGAAAAGAGAGAAAAGGCTGCTGCACCAAGCTAATGTGAAGAGAAATGAGGGTTAGATCCCACAATCTCAAAGACCCTATAAAATTTCCTCTGGTAATTTAAGAGTAGGAACTCTGGGTGGGAAAATGGAAAATGCTTGATACTTGTGTCTAAATCCTGGGCTAACGCTTCATTCCACAAGGTTTGGGTGAGAGGCATTTCATTTTAACCAGTCTTGGCCTCAGAAAGGAATGCTCTTCTATGACCCTACTAAAGCCTTTAAAAAATTAAGTGAAATAATGAAATCCGAAAGGTGTTATAATGAAAAGTGCAACATAAATTCAGGGTGATATGATTGCATGAGAAGTGAAGGGGCATGCTGACATTGAGGGAGAGGATGACCGGCGAAAAATGAAACTTCAGAATCAAATAGACTTAGATTTACAATCCTAGATTCTGCCACTTCAATGTTGCTTTTTGCCCTTTAGACTTCTCAGACTGAACAAAGTCTTATCTCACATACAGGCACAGTGGGGAAAACTTATTACTAGCATCGTACAGCATCATAGACTTCCTGATTCCCTCTCCATTCCCTCCTAGCTCACACACCTTTATCTTCCACAGAACATAACATGCTCCTACTCAAGAAGAGACAGACTCCAGTCACAGTTTTCCATAGAAAGAGTGTCACTGGCTCCAACATCATCATGGTTCAGAGTCCCCCAAGCCCCCCCCCATACACACACTTATGTCCAGTGATACAGCACCAACATTACCAAGAACCTGGACATACCTACATGAATGTGCCAAGTGCTGGGAGGCAAGGGGAATCTGGCTCTTTGTTATCCTGGGGCCGAGTCACTACAGTGCATTCTGGTGGAGAGAGCTTAAAGACTGACCTTGTACAACAGAGTGGCTTTCTGAGCCCTAGCCATTTCACCTATTACATCAGATGACTAGACACACTACTGTGTTGGGGGTGAGAGAAGGTGCAGTGGGAGGAGTTTGGCTTTTTTATATAAACACACATTGTTGCATGTTTACACCCTCCAGGAACAGCTCTAAGGACTGTTGCTGCGTTGTCTCCCATAAAGCCTTAAACCAGGGCTGCCAAATAAAATAGTTAAATTTGAACTTGATTCCCAGTTAAATTTGAATTTCAGGTAAACAATATTTGGGATATACTTACGTTTAAAAAAAAAATCAGTTTTTTTAAGTGAAATTCAAACCTAACTGGATGTCCTGCATTTTCGCTGAATATAGCAGCCCTCCTCAACAGGACTCTCATAGCTTTCTCCAGCCGCCCGGCTAGAACGTGGTAGGGCCAGAAAGTCACACTCCAGGCATGTCCTTAGCTATTATGCTGGTCACCGGACAGGCGAGTATGTGTGCGTGAGGCTTTATGACAGAGGCCCTGCATCAGCACCCCACGTGCGCAGCTGGCTTTGTGTGCTTATAAAGGGTCTCTCTGTGCCCTACGTCGAGCCCCACCAAGAGTGGAGAAGCCACAAAGCAAAGCGTATTATAAAAACAAGAGTGGTACCAAACAGAACAGTCAGTATGCAAATATTTCTCTGGCTTCTTTCTGCACCACTCCTCACAGAAGCAAATAAGAGTTCGCCTGGGCCGCATTGCCGCCCTCCCTCCCCCTCTGCTTTCGGTGTAGACGCTAGAGGACGTCTGGGCGGCCTGGTCGGGAGCAGGCACGCTGCCAGAGCGGAAGCAATCGCTCCCTTCCGCGCCCGCGCAGCGCTCTGCGAAAGCCTCACCTCCGCCTTGCGGCAGCTGGGAAATACCACTACCAAGTTTTGGCGGGAAAGCACGCGGGACTCATTCACCACGCGTGCGTGCAGGCACGTGGGTGGAGCTAAGACGCGCGGCGAGCAGAGGCTAGGCACACAGATGCGCGTGCGCGCGCTGGCGAGCGGGGATGCCATCCTAGAGGCCCCGCCCCTCATGGGACCCCACCTTCCACCGCCCGAGCCCGCGCGGCTCACCCCGCCTCCTTCGTGGAGCTCCACAGGCTGCATTCCTTGGTCGCGCACGCGCTCTCTGCCTCCTTTCGCAACAGGATTCGCCGCTCCTCTTGGGTTCCGAGACGGACCCCAGAAGGGAGGGGCTGGGAGAGCCGCGCGTAGGGGTGACCCGGCGGCGGGGGCGGGGGGGGGTAGTGCGGCATCTCCCTTGAGGAGGGAGACTTTGTCCCTCCGGGGAGGGCGTCCCGGAACAACACTTGGGGCCCCGGAACAACGGGGACGGCAAGTGGCTTCTACTCCCAGTTCGGGCCACCGAGCGAGACTTATTTCCCAGCGTCCATGGTGCGGCGCTCCCTATACCGTACACTTTTCTCCAGCTCTGCAGCACACGTGAGGGCTGCCCACTGGATTTTCCGGTGTGCAACCGTATCCTGCAAACTGCAGTTTCCAGCACGATCCCTCCCAAGTTCTGTGAGTTTCTCTTTTGCCTTCAACTGTTGCCCCGTTTCTGGAAAAACTTCTGGAATTTATAATCGATATATCTTGCTTCCAGTTTCTTTCATTCTCTCTTGAACCTACTGTAATCAGATTTTTTGCACCTATCACTCAACTGAAACTGCTCTTGTCAGAGTTACCAATGATCTTCATTTTGATAAATCTAATGGTTGACTTTTAATTCTTACCCTACTTGACCTGTTAGCAGCACCTGACACAATGGGTCGCTACCACAACCTTGATACACTTTATTAGTTTCTATGAAATCCTAGTTTCTTGGTTTTTGTCCTACCCAGTAGTCAGCCGTTGCTTCTCAGTTTCCCGTCCTGACCTTTCCGTGACCTCTTAATGTTAGCGCTCCTCAGGCTACAGCCCTTCTTTCTCTTCGGTAATTACCCACACGCACTGCCTTGGTCATCTTATCCAGCCTTGTGGCTTTACGTATCATCTATATACCAGTGATTACCAGATTTATATATAATTCCAGTCCGAACCTATCCTTAAGCTACAGACTCATATCCAGTTGCCTACTAAACATCTTTACTTCAGTGCCTAATAGGAATCTTAATCTCATTTTGTCCAAAACTGAACTCATGAATTTCTAATCTTCCTCCAGGAATCAGCTCCCCTGTTAATATTCCTCAACCAACTTGATGGTGCCTCCAGCTTTCTACCAGACCAAGCCAAAAACCTTGGATTCATCCTTGACTCTTCTCTCTCACATTTATATCCAATCTATCAGCAAATTCTGATGGCTTTATCTCTAAATCCAGATCTGCTCAATACTTCTCCCTTCTGCTTCTCCCTGCCCCCAGTCTCTGACTCCTGTTGCCATAATTTATTCTCCGTACAGCCATCAGAGTATTGTTGTTGTTTTTTAATGTAAGTTTGATTGTATCACTCCTCTGCTCAGAACCCGCCTCTGGTTTCCATCTCATGCAGGGTAAAAGCCAAAGGCCTTAAAATGGCCCCAAAGCCATTATAAGATACAAGGAAAATCTATATGGTACCCTAGAACTAAGAGAGAGTACCTAAACAAGGATGACTTGGAATGATGGTCTCTCTCCAAGGCCGGGGTTCAGACCTTACTGGAGAAGGTATAGTTTAGCTCACTGGGTAGCAAAAAATGTTGCTAGTTTTCCCAGGATGGAGCTGGTCTTCAATCTCTGGGCAAACAGGGACCAACCCTTTGGAATGCATACAGACCACAGATGATCAGCAACAAATGCCATGGGTGTGCAGAGGAAGCAGAGGCTTGCTGGCAACCCTCCAGGCTGCAGGCCAGTAGCACAGAACAGGAGATACAGGTTGGGGCACTGGTTTCCCCATTAGTACAGGAAGGTAATTAGAAGACCAAGCCAAGGCTGCAAGGACACCAAGACCCTGCATGTTCTGGGTGGCTGACTGGCAGAGCTCTTTTGGATGTCCTCACTTCTGTAATACTAACCCATTAAGTAGTAACTGGTAACAACAGAGACCCCTTCCTCTGGTGTCCTTCCAGAGCCTTCCACTGAGAAAGCTTAATGTTATGCTCACTGCAAAGGATCGAGTTGCTTAAAGGAATTCTGTCCATATGGCAGAGTATATATTGTAAATTTAAAGTTCAGAGGTAATCAATTGACAACATTTTCTCTCTAACAAGACAAGTACTTTAGCATGCTCTCATGTTCCTTTGGTCTTCTCCTATCCTTGCCCCTTCCATCCATGTTGGTATTGTCCAATGGATGTTTTCTTTATTTTATCTAACCTGGCCTTTTAATGCAATGATAATAAGAAACAATAAGCAATTACCAAAATATTTGGTGACCCTTTTCTTCATATTTCTCTTATAGCATCTCCAGGATTTTTCTTTTCTTATTTTTTTAAAGGTTTTATTTATTTATTTGACAGAGCAAGAGAGCACAAGCACAAGTAATAAGCTGGGGGAGTAGCTGGGAGAGGGAGAGGCAGGCTCCCTTAGTAGGGAGCCTGATGTGGAGCTTGATCCCAGGATTCAGGGATAATGACCGGAGCTGAAGGCAGACGCTTAACCAACTGAGCCACCTAGGCACCTCTCTTTACTTATTTTTTTTTTAAGATTTTATTTTTATTTATTTGACAGAGAGAGAAAGACCACAAGTAGGCAGAGAGGCAGGCAGAGAGAGAGGGGAAGCAGGCTCCCCGCCTAGCAGAGAGCCCGATGTGGGGCTCCATCCCAGGACCCCGAGATCATGAGCTCAGCCGAAGACAGAGGCTTAACCCACTGAGCCACCCAGGGGCCCCTCTCTACTTATTTTTAATCATTCTTCCAAAACTTTTTTTTTTTTTTTTTAAGATTTTATTTATTTGACAGAGAGAGAGAGATCACAAGTAGGCAGAGAGGCAGAGAGAGAGGGGGAAGAAGGCTCCCCGCTGAGCAGAGAGCCCGATGCGGGGCTCGAGCCCAGGACCCTGAGATCATGACCTGAGCCGAAGGCAGAGGCTTTAACCCACTGAGCCACCGAGGCGCCCCTCAAAACTGTTTTCAAAGTGAGACTTTTATGATAAACCTTGTGAAGCCTTATGTGCCTGAAGTTAATTTTTTTATAGTTTTCATTGATTGCCATTTTGACTATCAATTTGGATATACATTTATTTCCTGTCAATATTTTACTCTACAGTCTTCTTCCATCCAAGGGTTATTATAAAGACATCTGTTGTCAATCTGAACCTTATTTCCTTTGTGGGAAATTTGATCTTTGGAGTTTACTTTGACTTTCTTAAATTTGACTTTGTGTCTAGATTTGTGTTTTTATTCTATTTCACACTATAATCTTTTTCAATTAGGGTTTTTACATTTTTGGGGGGTTCTTGGAAATTATCATAATTGTTTCTTCAATTTGTCTCCATTCTTATTTTTCTCTCCTAGAGCTCCTGTTATCTGGATGTGGGCATTTTTATTTCTGTCCTGTATGTCTCATAGCCCTTATTTTATATTTTCTCTTTATACATTTCTGACTGTTTCCTGGGGGTGTTCCTCAAGCTGATCTTTCAGCTTACTCATTGCTGAGCTATATCTGCCCTACTGTCTCACATATTTTGTTCTTTTTTGCAGTTACTACATTGTTAATACCTAAAATTTCCACTTGGTTCCTAAATTTATATTATACTGTGTTTCGCATTGCAGATATCTTTCCTGATTTACTTAGGAGTATTTATCTTGTATTTAAAATTCTCACATAGTTCTGCTTCAGGTAGTATATGTTTTTCTATCATGTTCCCCCTTTTAAGGAATGTGTGTTCTTCAGATATGCGGCTCCTTTGGCCTGTGAGCTCATGGGTTCTCTTGGGGCCGTCATCCTCCCTATCTAGTAACATGTACCGAGAAAGGGCTGAAACCTAGGGCAGTTCTGGTGAGTGTGAGGAAGGGAGAGGGATGAGGCCCAGCATGGAGTGCCACAGGCCCCAAATAACCATTACCAATTACTCTCATTTGCCACTAGTGTAGTTGGAAACTTCTGTGATCAGGGTTTCTCCTTTAAACCCTTAGGGAGGAGCAGCTTTGGCGTATTGACATTTCTAGACTTTTTCAGCATACACTTAGCTTATTTAATCCTCATAAGATGACTTAATGTCCATCAGAATTCATGTGTCTCCTCTCATAGTATTGACCTGAGGCTAGGAAGGGACTGCCCAGCCAAGGCAACCTCAGCCACTTTCGTTTTGGGTGAGGCTATTAACCATTCCTGCCAGTTGCTTTTGAGCCAACAGCTTTGCCTTCTTCACCTCCTCTTTCTCGCAGGCAGACAACTCCAAGGCCCTTGCAAGTGGTAGAACCACAAGATGGAAGAAGCCACGGTCCCTGAACCACTGCATGGATGACCAGGGATAGCTAGCTGCCATGTAGGCAAAAGAGAAATAAGCTTTACTGTCATGAAGCCATTGAAAGGTTAGTGTTTATGTTACAGTGGCTAGATGCAGATCCGCCCAGTACTTCTCACCTCTACTGTTCTTTTTCTCCGTGGTTCAAACCCACAGTCCTCTTTCCTGTGAATTATTGTGGTAACCTCTTAATTCACCTCTCTGCTTCTATTCCCTAACTAATACAGGTGGATGTTATTAATATACCCATCTTACAGATGCAGAGACTTGCCTTCACTGGTAAAGCTTCGATTTGAATCTAAGCAATGTAATTCTATATCCCATACTGCTTTTTATTTATATATATTTACATATATGTTTTGTTTTTTGTTTTAAAGATTTTATTTATTTGACAGAGAGAGACACAGCGAGAGAAAGAACACAAGCAGAGAAAGTCAGAGAGGGAGAAGCAGGCTTCCCAAAAAACAAGGAGCCCGATGCAGAGCTCGATCCCAGAGCCCTGGGATCATGACCTGAGCTGAAAGCAGAGGCTTAACGACTGAGCCACCCAGTGTCCCTGCTTTTTATTTATATCTTTAAAAGATTTCTTTTTTCTTTTTAAAGATTATTTATTTATTTATTTAGTTGACAGCAGAGAGAGATCACAAGTAGGCAGAGAGGCAGGTTGGAGGAGCGGTGCGGGGAAGCAGGCTCCTTGCTTAACAGAGAGCCCAATGCGGGGCTTGATCCAGGACCCTGAGATCATGACCTGGGCTGAAGGCAGGGGCTTAACCCACTTAGCCACCCAGGCACCCCAAAGATTTATTTTTACTAGAGAGAGAGATCATGAGAGAGCAAGTGAGTGGGGGAGGGAGAGGGAGCTGGGCAGAGGGAGAGAATCCTTGAGCAGACTCCCTGCTGAGCTTGGAGCCCATGCAGAGCTGGATTCTACAACCCTGAGATCATAACCTGAGCTGAAACCAAGAATCAGATGCCTAACCAACTGAGCTATCCATGTGCCTGCCTCCCCCTCAATACTGCTCTTTATTTTTTTTCCCAAATATGTTTATTTTATTTTTTCAGTGTTACAAGATTTCTTGTTCATGCACCACACCCAGTGCTCCATGCAATACATGCCCTCCTTAATACCCACCACCAGGCTCACCCAGCCTCCCAACCCCCCTCTCCAAAACCCTCAGTTTGTTGCTCAGAGTCCACAGTCTCTCATGGTTCATCTCACCCTCTGATTTCCCCCTATTCCCCCTTCCCTTCCTTCTCCCAATGCCCTTCATGTTTTTCTTTATGCTCAGCACATAAGTGAGACCATAAGGTAAATGGCTCTCTCTGCTTGACTTATGTCACTCCGCATAATCTCTTCCAGTCCCATCCATGTTAATACAAAAGTTGGATAGTCGTCCTTTCTAATGGAGGCATAATATTCCGTTGTATATATGGACCATATCTTCTTTATCCATTCATCTGTTGAAGGGCATCTTGGTTCTTTCCACAGTTTGGCAATTGTGGCCATTGCTGCTATGAATATTGGGGTATATGTGGCCCTTCTTTGTACTGCATCTGCTTCTTTGGGGTAAATACCCAGTAGTGCGATGGCAGGGTCATAGGGTAGCTCTATTTTTAATTTCTTGAGGCATCTCCACACTGTTTTTCAAAGTGGCTACACCAGCTTGCAATCCACCAATAGTGTAAGACGGTTCCCCTTTCTCCACACCCTCTCCAACATTTGTTGTTTACTGACCTGTTGATTTTGGCCGTTCTAACTGGTGTAAGGTGGTATCTCAGTGTGGTTTTGATTTTAATCTCGATGGCTAAAGATGATGAACATTTTTTCATGTGTCTGTTAGCCATTTGTATGTCTT
>JAQQSY010000086.1:26022-58596 GCA_028646535.1 Procyon lotor
ACTGTTTCCTTTGTTGTGCAGAAGCTTTTTATCTTGATGAAGTCCCAAAAGTTCAATTTCGCTTTTGTTTCCTTTGTCTTTGGAGACATGTCCTGAAAGAAGTTGCTGTGGCTGATGTTGAAGAGGTTACTGCCTATGTTTTCCTTTAGGATTTTGAAAAACATAGCTTTTTGACACCAAGTTCTCAACTTTTAATAATCATTCAAAAGAAGCCAAATAAGGACCAAAATTAAACTCAAAAAATAAACTATGTGAAATTGTTAAGAGTTATGAAAAAAGAGAACCTTGATTTCAGAGCTTCCTTAAGGGGCATATATTTAGAAAATTAAGCATTGTGATTAATAATAAATATATTTTAAAAACCTCTAAAGAGGTTTTAATATTTAAAGTTCATCATTTTTCCTTACTGGCCTATTATTATTTCACCATGATAAGCACTTCCTATTACTGTTCAAATCTAATTTTGTCATCCTTACCATTTGCAGTAAGTTCACCATTTTCTGAGCCAGTTGACCCAGTAGATGGGTCTCCCCACCTCTCTCCTTCAATTACTGCTATGATGCCTTCCCGCTCAGGTAGTTAACTTTCTATCTGCATATGTATTATTTCTGTAGGTCTCTAACCAAGAAAAAAACTGAAGAAAAATTGATAGAGTTTGGCTCTATCACATGAAACTATAGTAAAACAAATCGGTGTTGATGTCTATTTAGACAAATACATCATTGCACTGATTAGAGAGAGAGATGGATATATTTATGAAAGCTTAATATATGGTACAACAGGTGGTAATGATCCATAATGTTGTTGAAAAATTAGTCATCCATATAAGAATAAAACAAAGAAATTGGATGGTCTTCTCTTACCATAAAAAAAAAAATTCTAGAAGGATTAAAGACTTAATAAAGATTTTAGAATGGGAAAATTCTTCTTTAAAAAAAAAAGACTTCTTAGATGAGATAAAGAAGAAGACAATACTAGAAAGATTAACAAATTACACTATCATAAAATTATACAATGAAAAAGTGCATTAAAACTGGAAGGTGTTTTTGCAACACATAAAATAAGACATATATACTTATATAAAATATGAACTCTATATAAAACATAAAATGTAACATGAAACAAAAATATATGATTTTATATCACTTAAAAATTATTTTCAAAATTCTTTAAAAATCACTAAAGTTGAACCAAGTGGAAAAAAAATTATCTAGGGACCAAGTAAGTATTTTACTTACACATAATTGACCAACAAAATAAAAATATCCTCAATTTCATTTGTAATCTGGAAATGAAAACTGAACCAAAAACTAATTTGGCAAAAATCTTAAAATGTGTGACTACACAGTAGGTTGATAAAAATATGGAATGAAACATTTTATTTGGCTTTATTTGAAATACAGATATATGAAGACTTCGTGACTCTTGGAATGTACTCTTTCTTACTTTTTTGAATGAGGAGAACTGCTACAAGAATGTTTACCAAGTTATTACTTATAACTTGGAGAAATGTGAAAAACCTACCCAAATATCCAATTACAGTATAATGGGTATATCTATCATATTTTTATATAGTAAAATATAATGTCTTATTTTAGTGACTAAGAATGAGGCCTCTGAAGTCAGAATTTATAGATTTGAAACATAGGTCTACTATTAATTGTTCTATAATCATTTCACTTCTGCATATTTTAGTCTGCTCATATGTAAAATATTAATAATGGGAGTTTCTAGCACTTATGGTTCTTGTAGATACAAATGAATTTGTATATAAAAAGAGTTTAGAACAGTTTCTGGAACATAATAAGCACTACAAGAGCAATAGTTATTTTCTTACTGCTTTTGTACAATGATGAAAATGAATAAACCTACTTCGTGGGTGTTCAGATGGTAAAATGAATGACATCCTTTAACATAATGTTGAATAATAAAAATGTGTGCCAGAAAAATATACACAATATGATACCATTTATATAAAGTCCCAAAACAATAGTAATTCATAAAAGATAGGAATTGAGTATACTTAAATTTATGGGAAAACTAAAAAGAAAGCAGAAAAATAGTTGTGTATTTCATCAAAGCAATAACCTCCTACAAAATCTGGAAGATGGGAAAGTGACAGGAAGAATACAGTAGACTTGAAACAGAGTGGTCATTTCAAATGTTTTGATTGGGTGGTGGGTATACCAGTGTCATTCATTATGTACTACTGATGGGTTGCATATTATTTTGTAATGTACACTATTTAGAACAAAAATTAAAAAGATGATTCATAACCAAATAGCATATTCACTTTCAATATTACTAGAAGCAGAGTGATCAACCATCCCTGTTGGCCCTGAACTGAAATGTTTCCCAGAATGCTCTATTTCCTTATGTTCCACATATGAGTGAAACCATATGAGGACCACAGTGGGAGAGAAAACTGAATGCGAAGAAATCAGAGAGAGAAGCAAACCATGAGAAACTCTGGACTCTGGGAAATAAAATGAGTTACATAAGGGAAGAGGTGAAGGGGCGGAATAACTGGGTGATGAGTATTAAGGAGGACACCTGCTATAACGTGCACTGGGTTTTATATGCAACTAATGAATCATTGGACACTACATCAAAAACAAATTATGTATTATATTGGTTAAGTAAACATAATAATTAAAAAAAGAGTGCTATATTTCAGTAGTAAAATTGGAAGTCACAGGCAGACTAAGAGGGTTAGTCACCCCAGAATTATGAGTAAATTTATCAGTAATTTTGAATGCTACTAAAAAAGAATCCATCCAGTTATCCATTAATTTCACATATATAGGAAAAAATACACATTATCTTTTTAGAGTTTCATGAGTTCCTTTTCTTACATACAAGTACCTCTATATCACTCTCAAGTTGTTTCCACCTGTGTCCCTTTTAGCAAACTAGCTGATACCCTTTGCTTCAAAAACTTTGTAACTATTATTGGTGAAGACATTAAGTAAACTTGGCTTATTGCCCAAAGCTTTTTAAACAGAAGTGTACATCTATCCAAGTGGCATGTATTGTCATTTGTGATCAAGAGTTTAAATCTATAATCCTGGTAATTAATAAATGCCCCTTGGAATTTCAAGTATCATCTACTATTAAATAATTCTTATCACTATAGTCAGAAGATGAAAAGCCATATCATTTTTGTTGGTGATATGTCCTACCATCGATCAATCTGAAACATAATGTAATGGAAATAGCAAGTAGTTAAGACATGAGCAGAACAGTCTCAGGAGTTACATCTTCTCAGGAAGATAGCTCAGTGCTCCATTTAAGCAACTGTTAGCTGTCTTCTAATGTTAATCATTTTTCTGGTCATATAGTGACATTTAGAGCAGAGTTTCCTTGAATGTGAGTTGCATTTTTTTTTTAATTTTTATTAACATATAATGTATTATTTGCCCCAGGGTACTTGTCTGTGAATCGTCAGGCTTACACATTTCACAGCACTTAACATAGCACATACCCTCCCCAATGTCCACAACCCAGCCACCCTATCCCTACCACCCCCACCTCCCAGCCACCCTCAGTTCATTTCGTGAGTCTAGGAGTCTCTTATGGTTTGTCTTCCTCCTTATCCCTTCCTGTTTCATTTCTCTCCCCCACCCCGCCAAACTCCACATTCCTTACCAAACTTTGTATGATCTAGATTCTAGATTTATTCAGACTTCATTACCTCTACCTCTTTTCGATCTTACCATTCTTTCTGATCATACCATTCTTACCATCAACTTTCTGAACAAAGCCTCCTTGTTTTTATAGAACATGGCAAGCAAGCATCCACCTCTATCATACTTCTCTCACACTTGTGACTGCTTCAGTCTGGAGTGTTTTACTATAAGATACTCCTTACTGATTTTCTTCCTTTTTGTTATTAAAAAGTTGCCTAATAAAAGAGATCTTCCCTTGGGGTGTCTGGGTGGCTCAGCTGGTTAAGCGACTGCCTTCGGCACAGGTCATGATATCTGGGTCCTGGGATTGAATCCTGCATCAGGTTCCCTGCTCACCAGGGAGCCTGCTTCTCCCTCTTCCACTCTCCCTGCTTGTGTTCTCTTTCTATCTCTCTGCCAAATAAATAAATAAAATCTTAAAAGAAAAAGAGAGAGACCTTCCCTTTATTAAATGGGAATATCTTTTTTTTTTTAAGATTTTATTTATTTATTTGACAGAGAGAGGTCACAAGTAGGCAGAGAGGCAGGCAGAGAGAGAGGGGGAAGCAGGCTCCCCGCTGAGCAGAGAGCCCGATGCGGGGTTCGATCCCAGGACCCTGAGTTCATGACCTGAGCTGAAGTCAGAGGCTTTAACCCACTGAGCCACTCAGGCACCCCTTAAATGGGAATATCTTTATTAAATCCAACAAATGACTTCCTTTTCTTATAGAAACTTTAAAACAATATGTCTTTCTTTTAAATGTATTTCCATACATCAGAGTTGTAATTTTTTTCCTGGTAATATTACTTGCATATTTCTTAAAAAGTGGCTTTATGTTTCGGATTTTCTTTTCTTTATTTTACTTTTTATTTAAAAAATTATTTAAATTTTACTTAGTTAACATACAGAGAAGCATTTGTTTCAGGAGTAGAATTCAGCGATATATTACTTATATACAAAACGTAGTGCTCATCCCAAATGCCTTCTTTGATACCCATCACCTATCTCACCCATCCTCCATCAACCCTCAGGTTGTTCTCTATCATTATGTCTCTTGTGGTTTGTTTCCCACTCTCCCTTCCCCCGCTTCCCATATGTTACCCTGTTTTGTTTCTTAAATTCCACATGTGAGTGAAATCATATGGTATTTGTCTTTCTCTGATTGACTTATTTCATTTAGCATAATACAGTCTAGCTCCATCCACATCAATATAAATGGCAAGATTTAATTCTTTTTGATGGCTGAGTAATATTCCATGGTGTGTGTGTGTGTGTGTGTGTGTGTGTGTGTGTGTGTGTGTGTGTACACATATATACGTCTATATATACCACATCTTCTTTATTCATTCACCAGTTGATGGATATTTGGGCTCTCGCTATAGTTGGATTATTGTTGATAATCCTGCTGTAAATGTCATGGTGCATGTACCCCTTAAAATCTGTATGTTTGTATTTTTGGGTAAATACCTAGTAGCACAATTGCTGTATCATAGGGTAGTTCTGTTTTTAGTTTTTTTAAATTTTAAATTAACATATATTATTTGTTTCAGGGGTACATGTCTGTGAATCATCTGTCTTACACAATTCACAGCACTCATCATAGCGCATATCCTCCCCAATGTCCATCACCTAGCCACTCTATCCCTCACCCCGTCAGCAGGCCCTAGTTTGTTTCCTGAGATAAAGAGTCTCACGGTTTGTCTCCCTCACACATCCTATCTTGTTTTATTTTTCCCTCCCTTCCCCTCACAAATCCCTGCCCTGCCTCTCGAATACCTCATGTCAGAGAGATCATATGATAATTTAGACTCTCTTTTGTGACATGTTAATTTGATAATATATTTTGATGTCACTGGGTACGTAGCCTCTTGCGCATGAATCAGAATGGGTTAAAGTCTTATCCTCTGTCTCTACTTATGTAGACTTGAATAAATGAATGAAGCCAGTCCCTTGACTCTTTTAGCTTCCATTCTCTACTTTATGAAAAAGGGATTATAATAATATTTTATATCAATCTAAAGCAGGGAATAAGTAGAATATCTCTGGAGAGTCTCCCTGCTATCTTGGATTCATCTTTCATTTTCATTTGCTTAATTATGTTTTTTGGGCTAGCAACAGGTTAAGAAAAGCAATGGTTTGAAACTTTTTACCACTTAATATACGATTGTATTATTAGTACCTTCTTACATTTATAGCTTCATTGAAATATAATTAAAGTACAATAAAATGCAAATATAAAGTTTGCAATTTGGTGTTTACATATAAATATATTTATAATATGGAATTATATTAATTATTGTATATATTAAATATCTAAATATATCATAATATATATTTATATTGTATGTAAAGAAATTTATCTCATATCATCACAATTATAATAAACATTTCCACCCTAAAGGTCAGGCCTCTTCCTTTGATACATACCACCTCCTACCTAAGGAATCAGTGGTGTACTTTCTGTCACTATAAATTAATTTACATATTCTCAAATCATACATAAATAGAATCAAATGACGTACTTTATTTTGTTTGGCTCTTTCACACAGAATAATTAATATCATAATATTGTACTTTAATATATTTATATAACATAATATATATTATAATATTTTTATCTTTAATATTATAATATTTTAATCCATGTTGCTTATTTCAACTATTTTGTTATTTCTAAATAGTATCCCATTACATGAATATGCCACACTTATTCATCCATTTACCTATGACAAAACTTTGGGTTGTTTCCAGTTTTTATGCTGCTATAAACAAAGCTGCTATGTATGTACAAGTACTTGTAGGATATATACCTTTATTTATCATGGGTAAATACCTAGGAGTGGACTAACTAGAATATATCTTGAATGTATGTTTAACTTTTTAAGACACTGCTGAACAGTATTCCATAGTGGTGGTACAATTTTATATTCCTACCAGCAGGGAAGGATGAGAGTAGCAGATACTCCACATTATAACCAACACTTTGAATGATCAGTCTTTTTAGTTTAGCTGTTTCAGTGGGTATAAAATAAGATTTAATTGGCATTTTCCTAATGACTAATGTTGAGAATTTAGTTAAGCTACTCTATGGTATTGCTGCGTTAACATCCATTTATTTGGGGGCATCTGAGTGGCTCAGTGGTTAAAGCCTCTGCCTTCGGCTCAGGTTATGATCTCAGGGTCCTCGGATGGAGCCCTGCATTGGGCTCTCTGCTCAGCAGGGAGCCTGCTTCCCCCTCTCTGCCTGCCTCTCTGCCTACTTGTGATTTCTCTCTCTCTGTCGAATAAATAAATAAAATCTTTAAAAAAAAAAAAAAACATCCATTTATTTGATCAAGAGACTAGCAGGAGCCTTGAAAAGACATTAGCTTCTCAAGCAAATGCATTCCATTGATATTAGCCTATAGAGTCACAAGTAATTGCAAGTTCCTGATATGACTTCCCTAACAGGCCCTTGTGGTAAACAGTCTCCTCTGTCACTTAGGGCCATCTCCTTAGAGCACCTTAGATAAGACCCCTGTGGACTTTACCAAAGCCTCGCTCTTTTTGGTTTGATTTGACTAATTTAGTCCAGAAACTAATTTAGTCCAAAGCACTCCACCTATGGTCTCTAATACAGACTGGTGCCCTAGTTCATAGCACTCTTTCTGCCTACAACCTGCCTTGACCTCAATTCTCTGTGGTCCTTTGCTGAGCCAAGTATCACCATTCAACACTCTGGGCTGGTCTAGTTGACAAATGTTAATTTCAAAAAGTCACAATAACTAATGATATTGAACTTCCTTTGATATACTTATTGTCATCAACACATCCTCTTTAATGAAGGCTCTATTGAACTCAGATATTATTTTAGCTTATAAAATTATTAATATATTCTATACATAAGTTCTTTGTTGGTATAAGATAATATTTTATGCAGTCTGATTTGCCTTTTTATTTTCTTTATGAAATCTCAGGAATGAAATTTTTAAATTTTGTGAAGTTTAATTCAGTGATTCTTTTTTTAATATTTTTGAACACTTTTTAAAAAAAGATTTCATTATTTATTTGACAGGGAGAGAGAGATCACAAGTAGGCAGAGATGCAGGCAGAGAGAGAGGGGGAAGCAGGCTCCTTGCTGAGCAGAGAGCCCGATGTGGGGTCGATCCCAGGACCTTGAGATCATGACCTGAGCTGAAGGCAGAGGCTTTAACCCACTGAGCCATCCAGGCACCCCTTGTTGAACACTTTTTTGACTTTTTGCTCCCACCTGTTTTTTAAGAAAATACTAAAGGATAAGTGACATAATGTTATATTAGTTTCAAGTGTACAATATATTGATTCAACGATTACATACATTACTCCATGCTCACCATAGTAGGTGTAATCAAAATCTGTTGGCATACAACATTACTAAAATATTTTTGGCTATATTCCCTGTGTTGTACTTTTCCTTCCCATGACTTATTTATCTTATAGCTAGAAGTTTGTACCTCTTTTTAAAAAATTAATTAATTAATTTTTTATTTGTTCAGTTAGCCACTGTAGTTTTTGATGTAGTGTTCAATGATTCATTAGTTGCATGTAACACCCAGTGTTCATCACATGTGACTTTCTTTATACCCCTAACCCTGTTACCCCATCCCTCCAAACCCCTTCCCTTTGAAACCCTCAGTTTGATTCCTAGAGTTCATAGTCCCTCGTGGTTCAGCTCCCTCTCTGATTTCTCCCCTTTCAAATTTCCCTCTCTTCTCCTATGGTCCTTCATGCTATTGCTTATGTTCCACATATGAGTGAAACCATATGATAATTGTTTTTCTCTGCTTGACCTATTTCACTTAGCATAGTCCCCTCCAATTCTATCCATGTTGATGCAAAAGTTGGGTATTCATCTTTTCTGATGGCTGAATAATATACCTTTGTATATATGGAGCACATCTTCTTTGTCCATTCATCTGTAGAAGGGCATCTCAGCTCCTTCCACAGTTTGGCTATTGTGTACACTGTCACTATGAACATTGGGGTGGATGTGCCCCTTTTTTTCACTACATCTGTATCATTGGGGTAAATACCTAGTAGTGCAATTTCTGAGCTGTGGGGTAGTTCTATTTTTAACTTTTTGAGGAACCTCCTACTATTTTCCAAAGTGGCTGCACCAGCTTGTATTCCCACCAACAGTGTAAGAGAGTTCCCCTTCTCCACATCCTCTCCAACATTGGCTGTTTCTTGCCTTGTTAATTTTTGCCATTCTAACAGGTATAAAGTGGTATCTCATTGTGGTTTTGATTTGAATTTCCCTAATGGCTAGTGATGTTGAGCATTTTTTTCACGTGTCTGTTAGCCATTTGTATATCTTCTTTGGAGAAGTGTCTGTTAATGTCTTCTGCACCTTTTTGACTGGGTAATTTTTTTTTTTTTTGAGTGTTGAGTTTGAGAAGTTCTTCATAAATCTTGGATGTCAGCCCTTTATCTGTAATGTCATTTGCAAATATCTTCTATCCCGTGGTGCTTCTTAATTTTGTTGACTCTTTCCTTTGCTGTGCAGAAGCTTCTTGTATTGATGAATTCCCAAAAGTTCATTTTTGCTTTTGTTTTCCTTTCCTTTAGAGACGTGTTTTGAAAGAAGTTGCTGTGGCCAGTGTCGAAGAGGTTACTGCCTATGTTCTTCTCTAGGATTTTGATGGATTCCTGTCTCACCTTGAGATTTTTCATCCATTTTATCTTTGTGGATGGTGTAAGAGAATGGTCTATTTTCATTCTTCTGTATATATTTCCAGGTTTCCCAAACCATTTATTGATGAAACTGTCTGTTTTCCATTGGACACTTTTTCCTAATTTGTCAAAGGTTGACCAGAAGGTTGAAGGTCCATATCTGTTCTCTCTCTTCTGTTCCATTGGTCTTTGTGTCTGTTTTTGTGCCAATACTATACTGTCTTGGTGATCACAGTTTGTAATACAGCTTGAAATCAGCCAACATGATACCTCCAACTTTGTTTTTCCTTTTAAACATTCCCCTGACAATTTGGCGTCTTTTATGGCTCCATACAAATTTTAGGATTGTTTGTTCCAGCTCCCTGAAAAATGGTCACCAAACCAGGTGCTCCAGAAGTGTCCTCTGTATGGGCTGTGTGTGCCTTCCTGTTGTGGCTGAGCTGCAACTGTGTTGAGTCCAGCCAGCTGTAATGACCCAATTTGCCTGCTGTGGATGCACTGGGCAGGGTTTGGTCCCTGTACTTTTGAGAGGCCTGGCTGTGCCCCAAGCAGGGTCATTGATGAGTGATGCTGGCACTCAGCTTAGCTGTCTGTAATTAGCCTCTCTGCCGCAACTGTACGCACATCAAAGGACAGGTCTTGCTATCTCCCCACCTCACCAGGGCAGGAGTCACTTTGGGTTGGCACATGTCCTGGCTTGGGCTGACTGGGTATAATGGGGCAAGAGCCACTTTGCCAGGATGCAAAGTGGTGACATGGGTGTGTAGGGGAACTCTGAGACTGGGTACATGTGTTAGCAAGATAGATGGGGAGTGTTAGCCGTGTATCCTGCAAGCATCCAGCTTTTTAGATTGAGGGAGGGGAACAGAAATGGTGCCCATTAGCACTTTTGTTCCCAGAGAACTTTACTGCAGATCCTTGTCCCCCAGCACACATCCTAAGATTAGACAATAAATCTTCACTTTTACCACAAGCACTTTACAGTCTGCTTCTTCTACTTTGCTGTCTTCCCTTGAATACCTTTTTCAATTCTTTTTGTGTGCTATTATAAAAATCCTTAGTTAGCTTTTTTCCTCAAGAATTTAAGCTTTAATATGTAGGTCAATGATCCATTTTGATTTAACTTCCATAAATAATGTGAGGAAATAGCTTATTTTCTTTTATTTAGGTATGCATTTATGTGTTTGTTTATTTACTCATTTATTCATTTGTGCATATGGCCACCCAATTATTTCAGCATTATTTGAAAAATATTTTTTATTTCACTGCTTTGCCTAGCTTTTTGGTCAAAAGTCAATGATAACATGGATAGGCCTATTTCTTGGCCCTATTCTTTCCTATCTACAGGTCTTTTTTAATGCCAATATCATGCAGTCTTTACTGTAGACTTATAATAAATTTTGATATCAGATAGTGTAAGTCCTTCAAGTTTTTTTTTCTTTCAAAATTATTTTGGCCAACTTAGGTCCTTTACATTTCCATGTAAATTGTAGAACAGACCATCAAATTCTACAACATAGCCTGCTGAGAGTTTTTAGGGATTGTGTTGACTCTCTAGAGCCTTACAGAGAGAGTTAACATTTTAAGGAAATATGAAATATCCCAAACAATGGATGAAGTGTATCTTTCCATTTATTTAGAATTTCTTTAATTTTTCTCTGGAATATATTGCAGTTTTCAATTTTTAAGACGTAACTTCTTTTTTTAAAAGATTTTATTTATTTATTTATTTGAGAGAGAGAGCACAAGCAGGGGGAGTGGTAAAGGGAGAGGGAGAAGCAGTAGGGCTCAATCCCAGGATCCCAGGATCATGACCTGAGCTGAAGGCAGATGCTTAATCAACTGAGCCACACAGGTGCCCATAGATTTCACTTCTTTTATCAAAAGTATTTCTAATTTATTATATCTTTAATTCTACTATAAATGATATTAATTAAAATATTATTTCCAGCTGGTCATTGCTAGTAATGATAAGTAGAATCAATTGCTATAAGTTGACTTTGTACCCTACTAGAATGTTTTTTCTGGTTCCTTAGGATTTTCTCTTTTTTTCTTTTTTTCTTTTTTTAATTTAAATTCAGTTAGCCAGTATATAGTACTTCATTAGTTTCAGATGTAGTGTTCAATAATTCATCAGTTGTGTATAACATCCAGGGCTCATCACGTCACATGCCCTCGTTAATGCCCATCATCAAGTTACCCCCTCATCCTCCCCTCCCCTCCAACAACCCTAGGTTTGTTTCCCAGAGTTAAGAGTCTCTCATGATTTGACACCCTCTCTGATTTCTTCCCATTCAGTTTTCCCTCCCTTCCCTTATGATCCTCTGCACTGTTTCTTATATTCCACATATGAGAATTGTCTTTCTCCAATTGACTTATTTCACTTAACATAATACTTAGAATTTTCTACATAGACAATTATGTTTCTGGACTCTGTACATAAAGACACTGATAACTTCTTTCTTTGCCATCTGATTGCATTTTGCCAGCCAACTCCTCAACTACCCATTACATTAGTTGGGAAAGTCAAATTAAAAAATATATATATGTATAATATGGTGAATTATATTGATTTTCAAATGTTACATTAACTTTGCATTCCTGGGGGAAATATGCCACATGGTTTTGATGCCTTAATCTTTTTTGTATATTGTTAAATATGACTTATTATACTTAATTCAGCATCTAGCTAAACACTTGAGGGAAAACCTCTGAGATACTTGTGTCTGTGTATTTATGTGTATGTGTGTGTGTGTGTGTGTGTGTCCACTCAGTTCTTTCCTCTTTAGTACTCTGCCCTGCACATTTTACCTGCCTTGCCCTCCCTAACTCTGATCTCTGTTTTTTTTGCTTAGGGAGATTGCCAAAATCTGTTTAGATTTTCCCTCCATTGACTGCTGCCTGGAAACTCTCTGTAGGTGAAGTATGACTCACCTCATTTGCTTTTTTCTCTCAGAGATTAATGTCTGTTGCTCCAAACCTGAAAAACATTGTTTTACCTATTTCGTCCAATTTTTTATTTGTTTAATGTAGTGAGGTTAATCTACTTTCTCTTAACCCATCATGGCCAAAAGCAGAAGTGATTATTAAAGTTTGGATATAGACACATAGCCCAAATTTAAGAATTTATCTTTTTTTCTGTTTTAATTACTGTGATAAGAGATTTATTTAGAAATGTGTCACTGCCTTAATCATCAGTCATGTCACCAAAACTATTGATAGTAGAACACAGTATCTATGTTTGAACCCATAGAAATAACCTGAAACAGAGTATATCTTTCAGCTATCGCTTTATGTTAACAAGGGCACAGACCAAGATCAAAATATTGGTTCAAATTATTACTACAGTGGTGGTTCACATGGTGGATTGATCAAGCCAATTATTTTCTTTTAGTTCTTAGTATTAAATAAATCTTAATTTAACTATGATAATTTCTGAAAATGATCTGCAGTTAAACATGGCTTTTGTGATATATGTCTTAACATTTACTTTGCTTTTGTAAAGCAAATACAACTCAACCCCTTTTGCAGCTTCACATTATCTGTCTCCAGAAGTTTATACCTAATAAACAATGATACAACTTTTCATCATGGTATTGATCATACTACTTTGAAGGGGTACCCTAATCCCTATGACATCCCATACTCTGACCTACCAATATATTGTTCTAGCCATTATAGGAGGAAAGCAGAATTTGTTGGTATAAAAAACCCCTAATTATTAAAATAAATAAATCAGTCCTATACATTTTGAAATGTAAATCTTGATTTTATTTATAAAAAGTCTCTGTATTAAATAATGTCTTTGTATTAAAAAATGTCTCTATACTAAAATGTCTCTGTATTAAAAAATAATACTTTATTAATGCCATCTCATAAACTATAACAACTATGCCATAATAATCTGTGAGACCTAATCTTTTTTTCTTCTATTCATGAACATGTATTCACATACTCACATGTGCACATAGAAACATATGCACATATGCAAAACTCTTTTTCTCAGTCACTTTTGGTGAAGAATGCAATAAAAATAATATATCAAAGTGTATGAACTATAAATGTTCTAATGTACACTTAGACTCAGATATATATTTATCTATAATGGAATTTAAATCAATAATTACAAAAATGCTGCATCAAAAAATATTTTGGTCCAATTCTGTGATGACGAAATAATCACTAAGTACATATTCTCTCTTGGAATCATTTGATATTTAAATAGCAATACTATGCAGTTTGAACTCAGAATGTATATTCATTTATGATTCTCATAAGGTTGCAGAAATCTTCCACATTTTGGGCGGAAGTGAGTATTAGTGGAGAAGAAAATTCCAACATTATAGAAGTACTAAAGGAAATGCCCAATTTCCCTTTCTCAAATCATCTGGACTTGGCAATTTATAGATTAGAGATTATAGAGAAAGCTGAACAAGAGTTCATCAGCAACAAGAAATTGAAATTCTCCTTAAATTCACACATGCTGCCCAGGATTTTTAGAGCTTCCTAGAAATTGTACTAATTCCAGATAGCATAGCAATAATTTTCATTCAGTGCAAATTCTGCTAACAAGTCTTGTCAGCAAGAAGAGGAAATAGATTTGATCTGTTTATTCACTAAAATTATACTACCTGGAAAGAATTTCGGAGATACTTATAATTCCTCATAGAAATTCTAGTAGTTCTTGTTAATATATGAATTACAGAGAAAGAATATGCCATTTTCTGGCTTGTTCTGAATTTACAAAAGTTAATATCAAGTTAAGGAGATCAAACATTTAATTGTGACCTTTTCTGGCATGTATTAAAATGACCCTAAAGGGAAAAAATTCAGCAGAATCATAATTCAATAGGTTGGTTAAATGCCCCTTTGTATCCAGACACTTTATAGTCTTTCATTCTACTTAACAACAATCAGTCCTTCATTCATACAGTGTGCTATAAAGTGATCGTTTTTCATAATATGCAAGAGGTACTCAGAAACATATTTTGTAAAAACTCAACAGAACTTTAGATATGAAAGGAGCCATGGAAAATATCTAGTTCAGTATCTTCAATTTTATATATAATGAAATTGTCCTTAGAAATGTCTTCAGTTTATCCCTTTTCCTTTTTTTCCTCTCATTTTCATAGCCTAATCACATTATACCTTGAAATGATAATGTGTACTTCTACTGGGTTAAGAAAGACATTCATATAGTCCCAAAGTTTATCAATTATGCCTTGAATTTCAGAACTATTGCTCATCAGTTTCTATAATTATATACTTGTGTGTGTTTTCAAAAAATAATTGCAATTGTGCTTTTTGAGCTAAATTAGTATATAGCATTATATAAGTTTTAGGTATACAACATTATAATTCAACATCTATATGCAGTAGGAAATAATCACCGCTAAAAGTCTAGTTACTGGGGCGCCTGGGTGGCTCAGTTGGTTAAGCAACTGTCTTTGGCTCAGGTCATGATCCTGGAGTCCCAGGACTGAGTCTCACATTGGGCTGACCTCTCCCCTCTCATACTTGCTCTCTCTCATTCTCTCTTTCTCTCTCTCAAATAAATAAATCAAATCTTTAAAAAAAAAAGTCTAGTTACCATCCATAAACATACAATTGACCCCCTTCACCCATTTTGCCCACCTCCCAACACTGTTCTTTTCTGGTAACCATCAATTTGTTCTCTTATCTATGAATTTGTTTTTGTATTCTTTCATTTGTTTGTTTAGATTCCACATATGAGTGAAATTAATAAATATTTTTCTCTGTCTGCTTTTTTCACCTAGTGTAATTTTCTTAAGTTTTGTGCTGTCACAAAAGGAAGATTTAATTCTTCTTTATGGTTGAGTACTCCATTGTATATGAATACCACATCTTTATCCATTCATCTATCAATGGAAAGTAAGGTCATTTTATAAATAATGGTGCAGTGTACATAGAGGTATATATATCTTTTCAAATTAATCTTTTAATAATCTTTAGGTAAATACCAAGAAGTAGAATAGCTGGATCTATTCTCAATTTTTTGAGGAATCATCATGTTGTTTGCCATAGTGGTTGCACCAATTTATATTTCCACCAACAGTGTGTGAGGGTTTCCTTTTCCCTACATACCCACCCATACTTATTATTTCTTGTCTTTTTGATAATAGCCATTCTAACATATATGAGGTGATACCTCATTTTCATTTTAATTTGCATTTTTCTATTAGTTAATGATGTGGAACATCTTTTAATGTGCCTGTTGACTGTCTGTATGTCATTGGACAAATGTCTATTAGAGTCTCTGTCCATTTTTTATTTTTTGGTTTTGTTTGGTTTTAGGTTTTTATTTAAATCCCAGTTAGTTAACATACAGTGTAATATTACATTCAAGTATACAATATAGTGATTCAGTATTTCTATACAACACCCAGTGATCATCACAAAAGTTCTCCTTAATCCCCATCACCTATTTAACCCATGCCCTCAACAGCCTCCCTTCTGGTAACTGTTATCTATAGTTGAGAGTCTCTTACTTAGAATGCCTGAGTGACTCCATAGGTTGACCATCTGACTCTTGATTTAGACTCAGGTCATGATCTCAGGGTCATGGGATCAAGCCCTGTGTCAGGCTCCATGCTCAGTAGGAGTTTGCTTGTCCATCTTCCTCTGTTCCTTCCTCCTGTTCACTCTCATAAATAATAAATACTAAATAAATAAATAAGTAAATGAATAAATAAATAAATAAAATATTTCTTTCTTTGCCTTGATCTCTCTTTTTTTCCACCTTTACTCCTTTGTTTTATTTCTTAAATTCCACATATGATTGAAATCATGTGGTATTTATCTTTCTCTGACTGACTTATTTCACCTAGCAATAATACTCTCTAGCTCCATTCATTCCATTGCAAATGGCAAGATTTCATTCATTTTTATGGCTGAGTAATATTCCATTTTATATATATTCCACCTCTTCTTTATCCATTCATTGCTTAATGTACACATGGGCTGTTTCCATAATTTGGCTATTGTAGATAATGCTGCTATAACCATCAGGGTGCTTATATACCTTCAAGTTAGCATTTTTGTATTCTTTGATAAATATCTGGTAATGAAATTGCTGGATTGTACAGTAGTTCTATTTTTACCTTTTTGTGGAACCTTCATACTGTTTTCCATACTTCAAACTCTGCCCATTCTTTAATCAAGTTGTTTGCTTTTTTATTGTTGAATTATATGAACTCAGCACATATTTTGGATAATAATCCCTAATTGGATCTATAATTTGCAAATGTCTTCTCCCATTCAGTGGTTTGTCTTTTTGTTTTAATGATGATTTCTTTTGCTGTAAAGAATTTTTTTAGTTTGATATAGTTCATTTTATTTATTTTTGCTTTTATTATGCTTGCCTTTGGCATCAGATCCACAAATATATCACAAAGATCAATGTCAAGGCTTGTTGTCTATGTTATCTACTAGGAATTTTATGATTGCAGGCCTTAAACTCAAGTTTTTAATCAGTTTGGAGTAAATTATGGTGTATGATGTAAGATAAAGTTCCATTTTCATTCTTTTGCCTGTGGCTATCCAGTTTCCCCAAAACCATTTGTTGAAGAGATAGCTATCATTTCTCCATTGTGTATTCTTGATTTCTTTGTTATAAATTAGTATTCATGTATGTGTGGATTTAGTTCCGAGTCCTCTATTCTGAGTCCTCTAAATAGCCATTGTTGTTTATCTATGTGTCTGTCTTTATGCCAATATCATACTCTTTTCATTACTATAACTTTGCAATATAGTTTGAAATCAGTGTGTGATACCTCCAACTTTGTTTTTCTTCCCTATGATTGTTTTGGCTATTCAGAATCATTTGTGGTTCCATACAAATTTTAGAATTATATGCTCCAGTTCTGTGAAAAATGCCATTAGAAAATGATAGGAATTGCATTGCATTCATATATTGCTTTGCATAGTAGGGACATTTTAACAATATTAATTCTTCTAACCCATGAGCACTGAATATATTTTTATTAATTTGTGCTTTAAGTTTATTTCATCAGTGTGTTACAGTTTTCAGAGTACAGATCTTTCACCTCCTTGGTTAAATTTATTCCTAGGTATTTTATTATTTTTGATGCAATTACAAATGGGATTGTTTTATTAATTTCTCTTTATGATATCTCATTAGTGTATAGGAATTTCACAAATATCTGAATATAGATTTTGTATCCTGTAACTTTACTGAATTCATTTTTTAGTTCTCCAGGTTTTGTTTTGCTTTGTTTTGATTTGTTTTGTTTTGTTTTTGGTATAAATTTCAGGATTTTCTAATATAGTATCAGGTCATCTGTAAATAGAGAGTTTTACTTATTCCTTTTTGATTTGGATGCATTTTATTTGTTTTTCTTGTCTGATTTATGCAGCTAGGACTTCCAATACAATGTTGAATAAAAGTGGCAACAGTGGTCATCATTGCCTTGTTCCTGGAACTTGAAGGAAAAGCTTTTAGTGTTTCACTATTAAGTATGATATTAGCTGTAGGTTTTCCCAAATGACCTTTGTTATGTTGAGTTATAGTTCCTCCGTATTGACTTTGTTGAAAGTTTTTACCATAAATTGATGTTGAATTTTGTCAAATGCTTTTTCTGCATCAATTGAAATGATCTTATGATTTTTATTTTTCATTTGTTATTATGGTATATTACGTTGATTGATTTGTGGATGTTAAACCACCTTTTCCATCCCTGGAATAAATCCCACTTGATCATGATGTATCATCTCAAGGTGTCATTGAATTTTGTTTGCCAATATTTTATTGAGGATTTTTACATCTATATTCATCAAGGATGTTTGCCTATGCTTTTTTGTGTATGTGGTATCTTTGGTTTTGGTGTTAAAGCAATGCTGGTCTCATAAAATGAGTTTGGAAAGATTCTCTCCTCTTCAGTTTTTTAGAAAATTTTCAGAAGGAAAGACATTAAATATCTGAATATTTGGTAGAATTCACCAATGAAATCATCTGATTATAGACTTTTGCTCATTAGGAATTTTTGCCTTACTGATTCAATATGCCCAAAAGAACCAAAAGGTTCCTGGATTTTCAATATCATTTATCTTTTCAAAGAATCAGCTTAGTTTCATTGATCTTTTCTGTTGTCTTTTTATTCCCATTTCCTTTATTTCTGCTCTGACTTTTATCATTTTTTTTCTACTAACTTTGGGTTTTGTTCTTTTTTTAATTCTAGGTCTAGATGTAAAGTTAAATTGTTAAATTGAGTTCCTCTTGTTTCTTGGAGTAGGCCTGTATTGTTCTGAACTTGCTTCTTAGAATCATTTATGTTGTATCCCATAGCTTTTTATATGTCATATTTCTGTCTAGGTACTTTTTGTTTTTCCTTTGATTTTGTTAATGGGCCATTGTTGTTTAGTGGCATGTTTTCAATCCCCACATTATTGTGTGTTTTTTTTCCCCAGTTTTATTCTTCTAATTGATTCTTACTTTCACAGCACTGTTGTCAGAAAAGATGCTTGACGTGATTTCCATCATCTTGAATTTACTGATACTTGTTTTGTGGCCTAACCAATGCCCCATGTGTCATTTCTTGAGAAGAATGTGTATTATGTTGTTTTTTAATGGAATGTTCTATTTATGTTTATTAAATCTCTCTGGTCTAAGGTATCATTTAAGGATGATGTATCACTTTGATTTTCTGTCTGGATTATGTATCCAATGATAAGTTGAGTGTTAAAGTCCCCTGCTATTACATATTCCTTCAATTTCTCCCCTTAGTTTGTTAATATTTGTATTATACATTTTTTAAAAATAATTAATTATTTATTTTTAGAGAAAGAGAGAGTAGAGCATGCAGGAGTGAAGGAGAGATAGAGGAAGAGGGAGAGAGAGGAGAGAATCTCCAGTAGAACCCCTGCTGAGATGGAGCCAGATGTAGGGCTTGATTCTATGGCCCGAAGATCATGACCTGAGTCAAAACCAAGTCAGATGCTCAATCAAATCCAAGTACTCCTGATTTAGACAATTTGGTTCTATGTTGGATGCATATATATTTGTAAATGTTATGTCTTCTTACTGGATTGGCCTCTTTATTGTTATGTAATGCCCTTCTTTGTCTTTTATATATAACAATATACATTGTTATATATATCACAAAACAGTCTTTGTTTTAGTGTCTATTTTGTCCAATCTGAGCATAGCTACACCAGTTTTCTTTTTGTTTCTTTTTTTTTTTTTTTTTTAAGATTTTATTTATTCGACAGAGAGAAACACAGCGAGAGAGGGAACACAAGCCGAGGGAACAGTAGCGGGAGAAGCAGGCTTCCCGCCGAGCAGGGAGCCTGATGCGGGCCTCAATCCCAGGACCCTGGGATCATGACCTGAGCCGAAGGCAGACACCCAACAACTGAGCCACCCAGGCGCCCCTTCTTTTTGTTTCTATTTGCATGAAATATCTTTTTTCCCCAAATATATTTATTTTATTTTTTCAGTGTTACAAGATTTATTGTTCATGCACCACACCCTGTGCTCCATGCAGTATGTGCCCTCCTCAATACCCACCACCAGGCTTGCCCAACCCCCACCTCCTCCCCTCCAAAACCCTCAGTTTGTTGCTCATAGTCCACAGTCTCTCATGGTTCATTTCCCCATCTGGTTTCCCCCCATTCACCCTTCCCTTCCTTCTCACAATGCCCTCCATGTTTTTCTTTATGCTCAGCACGTAAGTGAGACAATAAGGAAATTGGTTCTCTCTGCCTGACTTATTTCACTCCACATAATCTCTTCCAGTCCCATCCATGTTGATACAAAAGTTGGATATTCGTCCTTTCTAATGGAGGCATAATATTCCGTTGTATATATGTACCGTATCTTCTTTATCCATTCATCTGTTGAAGGGCATCTTGGTTCTTTCCACAGTTTGGCAATTGTGGCCATTGCTGCTATGAACATTGGTGTACATGTGGCCCTTCTTTGTAATGCATCTGCTGGAGAGGGTGTGGAGAAATGGGCACCATCTTACACTGTTGGTGGGATTGCAAGTTGGTGCAACCACTTTGGAAAACAGTGTGGAGATTCCTCAAGAAATTAAAAATAGAGCTACCCTATAACCCTGCCATCGCACTACTGGGTATTTACCCCCAAAGAAGCATGAAATATCTTTAAATCTCTTTATTTTCAGTCTGAGTGCATCTTTAATTCTTAGTAAGTCTTTTGGAAGCCATATATAAATGGGTCCTTTAAAAAAAAAATTACCCATTCAGTCACTCTAAGTCTTTTGATTGAAGAATACAGTGCATTTACATTTAAAGTAGTTATTGATGAGTATAGACTTATGATCATATTGTTAATTGTTTTCTGATTTTGTAGTTTCTCTCTTCTTCTGTTTCTTTTTCTTTGTGGTTTGATGACTTTCATTAGTATTATGTCTGGGTTCCTTTCACATTTTTTTGGTTTTTGTTTTTGCTTTGTCCTTGTGAGATTTGCATATAATGTCCTATGTAAAAAACCTTTGGTTTTAAGTTGCTAAGGACTTAAATTTGAGCACTTACCAAACTTTACATTTTTTCTCCTCCTCCCCTACATTTTGTGTTTTGGATGTCACATTTTACATGTTTATTATGCATTTATTAACTAATTATTGTATTTTTTGCTAATTTTGATGCTTGAGTCTTTTAGCCTTCATAATTGCTTTATAAATGATTTATCTACTATCTTTACTATATATTTACCTTTTCCATTGAGATTTTTACCTTTTTTGGTTTTTTTAAAAGGTGAGGAGCAGGAGAGGGAGAAAGAATCTTAAGCAGGCTCCACACCCAGTGTGGATCCCAATGGTGAGCTCGATCTTACAAACCTGGGATCATGACCTGAGCAGAAATCAATAGTTGGAGGTTTCACCAACTGAACCACCCAGATGCTGTGAAGTTTTTACTTTTGTAAAATCATTATCTGTGCCACTATTTTTCGCTTAAAGAAGTCTCTTTAACATTTCTAGCAGGGCTGATGTAGCAATGAATACCTTTATGGTTTGCTTATCCAAAAAATCCTTACTCTCTCCTTCAATTTTGAATCATTGCTGGGTAGAAAATTCTTGGTTGGAAGTTTGGAAGTTTTTTTCCTTTCAACACTTTGAAAATATCATACTACTCCATTTTAGCCTGCAATTTTTTTGCTGAAAAAAATAGGTGGTAACTTTAGGGGGTTGCCCTTGTATGTAACTTTTTTTTTCTTGCTGCTTTTAAGATTCTTTAGTTTTTACCATGTTGATTATAACATATAGTGTGGATCTCTTGGGGATCTTCTTATTTGGATTTCTCTGGGGTTCCTAAACATGGTTGTCAGTTTCATCCAGATGAGGGAAATTTTTAGCTATTAATTCTTTAAATAAGTTTTCTTATCTTCTCTCTCCTTTTTCCTTCTGTGACTCCTATAATGTGAATGTTGTTATACTCAATGTTGTCCTAAAATTCCCTTTAAGTAATTTATTTTTGTATTTTTTCTTTTGCCAATTCATTTGTGTAAGTTCCATATTTTGTCTTCCACCTCTCTGATTTGTCCTTCTGCTTCATCCAGTCTGCTGTTAGACCCTCTAGTATATTGTCATTTCATTTGTTGTGTTCTTCAGTGCTGTAACTTCCACTTGGTATTTTAAAAATATTTCTTATTTCTTTGTTGAAGTTCCTACTGTGCTCATTATTCTCTAAAATTTAGTGAGCATCTTTAAGACCATGATCTGACTCTTAATTAGGTAGGTGACTTATCTCTGTTTCACTAAGGCCTTTTCTGTGGTTTTATCTTTTTCTTTCATTTGAAATATATTTCTATCTCCTTATTTTGCCTGACTCTCCTTGTGTTTAATTGTGTTAGGCAAATTAGTTACCTCTCCCAGTCTTGAAGGAGTGATCTCTTGTAGATGATATGTGGGGCTCAGAAGCACCATTCCCCATAGCCACCTGTACCAGGTACTCAAGGATTTTCCTTATGTTAGCTGTGTGTTTCCACCTGCTGTGATTGGATCACAACTGTGGTTTGGGGTGGTGGCCAGGGCTATCACCTGACTTGCCTGTGACATGCAACTGCCTCCAGGGGTTAGTGAAGCTCTTCACAGACTAGCTATGACGTGTGACTATGGCACAGGAGTGAACGGGGCTCTTGCTGACCTGGTTGTGATGTGAAGTTGTAGCATAAGTGTAAGTGGGGCTCTTGACTGGCTCAGCTATGACATTGAGCTATAACGTGAGTGTAGGCACAGCCCTTAGTGGGGCACACCCTCCAGTGCCAACAGGTTACAGGAAGAGTTCCAAAAGCTCCCACCATTGCCAGTATTAGAAGTTAGAATGAGATCACAAAATGGCACTTTTTGGTATCTCTACCTTAGAGAGAGATCCCAAAACTTTCTTGCCTTTCTTGGAGATGTTTTAAGATTAATAAATGGATCTCCTTACTATATGGTCTAGGTGATGTTCAAACTTTTATTTTTGTGAAAGGATCCACTGCAAGTGAATTTGTTAGTGAGCCTTGTAAGAGCAGGTTTTCTGTTCCCTACAGTTCCATGGTTTTCCTGGATATAATTCCTGTTTGTTTTCAAAGCCAGGCATTTTGGGAACTCATCTTTCCTGTGTAAGATCTAGAGATTGAAGTACTTGGTGTTGGGCACAGACCCCTTATTTATCAGGAAAAAAAGTTACATATTTTTGACATCCCTTTTGTTTGGGCATTGCCATTGCTTTGCTTGCTTTTTGGGGTTTTGTCTTTGTTTTTGTTTTGGCATGAGCATGTTTCTATCTCTTTTACCAACTTTGATGTTGTGATTTATCCTTTGTTGTGGGGGCTGTTTATTTAGTTTTCAGGTCTCTTTAGGAGCAAATAATTTTATCATATGTTGTTATAAATTTTTTTGTGTCTATGGGAAGAGGTGAGTTCAAGATCTTCATACACTGCCATCTTGAACCCCTCTAGCAGCCTTTTATTCTTAGTGTGTAGTGTTCTTCCTCACAAATCATACAAAATTTTGAGTGGCTATATTTACTTTCTTCATTTGTTTATAATCCATATAGAGATATCATAGAATATATGTCATATTCAAATTGGACAGAAATCTCAACTTTGTTAAGATGTAAATAAAATGTCCATATTGTGTTCAAGGTAAGTTGCTATTTTCGAGGCTTTGGTACACTGTCAAATGGTGCTGTGAAAAATACTTTTTGATCACACACTACAATTAATAGAGTCAGTTCAGAGCTCATACTACCTGCTGCAATCTATTGCTCAAGATAAGAAACACTAATATTAGTAAATAACTATATTGAATAATCAACATTACAGCTGGTCTACCATAATATGGAGTAGACTTTTAATAGGAAGGAAAAAAGTCTTATAATAGAGAGTAGACAGGACTCTTCCATTTTTTTCTAATAATCTTCAAGTTTCATTCTTTATTTTATATTTCCATGTAGCTTAAAAGATAAAAAAAAAAAAACCCAGATGAATTTTCTGCTTGGGAATTATCATCCTTTATAAATAGAAGTCAAGTTGGAGATAATGGAAAAGAAGTCGTAAAGTAGGCAACTTACATCTTCCTTCAGTCCAGTCCATAAATAAAAGGAGCATAAGGAAATTTCAAGGTACACATGTGGCCTCTTTTAGTTAGCTATGGAAGAAATAATTTATAGTTGAAACAAAATATACCCAAATACATCAAATATTTCCCTGCTATATGCCTTTTACACCTATAAATATCGCGACAATGGAAGCAGGTGGATGGCACAGTTGATTGTATATGGGAGTTGAGGATATTTTCTTTCTCTTTCTAAAATTGACTACCATCTTGAATTATAAAGAGGAAAATTTAACCTTCAGTTTTTATCATAATTTTGGCTCCATATATCAAAATCTGAACTCTCAGAAGCAAAGCAGTAGGAAAAGAGGAAGTTAAATTTAGAAAGATTAAGATTATGGAAAATAGCTTCTAAGGATTTCTTCCATGTGGATATCTAATCATTAAAAGTCCTACTTAAAGGGATGTAGTAAACTCATTTGGACCTGTATCAGTGAGAATATCCATATAAGTCCCATGTGACTGGGCCATAATTAATAATTTGTCATACTTTTCTTTCTTTTTTTTCTTATTATGTTAGTCACCATACAGTGCCTCATTAGTTTTTTATATAGTGTTCCATGATTCATTGTTTGCATACAACACCCAGTGCCATGCGATACATACCCTCCTTAATACTCATTACTGGGATAACCCATTCCCTTATCCCCCCCAAGAAATCCTCAGTTTGTTTCTCAGAGTCCATAGTCTGTCATGGTTCCTCTCCCCTTCTGATTCCCCCCTTCATTTTTTTCCTTCTTCTAATGTCCTCCATGCTATTCCTTTTTTTCCACAAATAAGTGAAACTATATGATAATTGACTTTCTCTGGTAGACTTATTTTGCTTAGCATAATCTCCTCCAGTCCTATCCATGTTGATGCAAAAATTGGGTACTCATCCTTTCTAATGGCTGAATAATATTCCTTTGTATATATGGACTACATCTTTATCCATTCATCTTTTGAAGGGCATATCAGCTCCTTCCATAATAGATCAGTTTATCTATTGTGGACATTGCTGCTATGAACATTGGGATGCATATGGCCCTTATTTTCACTACATATGTATCTTTGGGGTAAATATTGAGTAGTGCAATTGCTGGGTCATAGGTCTATTTTTAATTTTATGAGGAACATCTACATTGTTTTTCAAAGTGACTGTACCAACTTGCATTCCCACCAACAGTGAAACAGTGTTCCCCTTTCTCCACAATCTCTCATTATATATATGATATATATGATTTATTTTTATAAATAAATCATATATTTATTGCCTTGTCAATTTGTGCCATTCTAACTGGTGTAAGGTGATAGGTATTTCATTGTGGTTTTGACTTGCATTTCCCTGATGGCTAGTGCTGTTGAGCATTTTTTTCACCTGTTTGTTGGTCATTTGTATGTCTCCTTTGGAGAAGTGTCTGTTCATGTCTTTAGCCCATTTTTTGACTTGAGTATTTGTTTTTTGGGTGTTGAATTGGAGAAGTTCCTTACAGACCTTGGATATCAGCCCTGTATCTGTAGTGCCATTTGCAAATATATTCTTCCATTCCATAGGTTGACTCTTTGTTTTGTTGACTGTTTCCTTTGCTGTGCAGAAGCTTTTTATCTTGATGAAGTCCCAAAAGTTCATTTTTGCTTTTGTTTCCCTTTCCTTTGGAGACATGTTTTGAAAGATGTTGCTGTGGCCAGTGTCAAAGAGGTTACTGCCTATGTCCTTCTCTAGGCTTATGATGGATTCTTGTCTTACATTGAGGTCTTCCATTCATTTTGAGTTTATCTTTGTGTATGGTGTAAAAGAATGGTCAAGTTTCATTCCTCTGTATATATCTGTCCAAGTTTCCCAGCACCATTTATTGAAGAAACTGTCTTTTTCCATTGGATATTTTTTTTTGCTTTCTTGAAGATGATTTGACCATAGGGTTGCAGGTCCATATATGTTCCTTCTATTCTTTCTATTCCATTGGTCTATGTGTCTGTTTTTGTGCCAGTACCATGTTGTCTTGGTGATCACAGCTTTGTAATATAGCTTGAAATCAGGCAATGTGATGCCCCCAGCTTTATTTTTCTTTTTCAACATTTCCTTGGTGATTCAGGGTCTCTTCTGGTTCCACAAATTTTAAGATTGTTTCAGCACTTTGAAAAATGCCATTGGTATTTTGATTGGGACGGCAGTGAAAGTATACATTGCTCTGGGCAACATAGACATTTTAATAATGTTTATTCTTCTATCTGTGAGCAAGGAATGTTTTTCCATCTTTTTGTGTCTCCTTCAGTTTCTTTCTTGAGTGTTCTGTAGTCCCTAGAGTATAGATCATTTACTTCTTTGGTTAGATTTATTCCAAGTTATCTTGTGGTTTTTAGTGCTATTGTAAATGGAATTGATTCTCTAATTTCTCTTTCTACAGTTACATTGTTAGTGTATAAGAAAGCAACTGATTTCTGTGCATTGATTTTGTATCCTGCCACATTACTGAATTGCTGTATGAGTTCTTGTAATTTGTGGATGGAGTCTTTTGGGTTTTCCACATAAAGTATCATGTCATCCATGAAGAGAGAGTTTGACCTCTTTGCCAATTTGGATACCTTTTATTTCTTTTTTATGTCTGATTGCTGTTTCTAGGACTTCTAGTACTATGTTGAACAATAGTGGTGAGAGTAGGCATCCTTGTCATGTTCCTGGTCTTAAGGGAGAGACTCTCAGCTTTTACCCATTGAGAATGATATTTACTGTGGGTTTTTCATAAATGGATTTTATGAAATTGAGTAATATTCCCTCTATCCCTATACTCTGAAGAGTTTTTATCAGGAAAGGATGTTGTATTTTGTCAAATGCTTTTTCTGCATCAATTGAGAAGACTATGTGGTTCTTGACTCTTATTTATGTGTTCAGTCACATTGATTGATTTGCAAATGTTGAACCATCCTTGCATCCCTAGGATAAATCCTACTTGGTTTTGATGGATAATCTTTTAATGTACTGATGGATCCTATTGGCTAGGATCTCATTGAGAATCTTGGCATCAATATTCATCAGGGATATTGTTCTGAAATTCCCCTTTTTTATGGGGTCTTTGCTTGGCTTGGGGATCAAGGTAATGCTGGCCTTATAAAATGAGTATGAAAGTTTTCCTTCTATTTCTATTCTTTGAAACAGCTTCAGGAGAAGAGGCATTATTTCTTCTTTGAATGTTTGGTAGAATTCCCCAAGTAATCCATCAGGTCCTGGACTCTTATTTTTTGGGAGGTTTTTCATGACTGCTTCAATCTCTTTTCTGGTTATTGATCTATTCTGGTTGTCACTTTTTCCTCTTTCAGTCTTGGTAGTTTATAGGTTTCCAGGAAGACATACATTTCTTCCAATTTGCTTAATTTATGGGCCTATAGTTGTAGATAATTTCTGATGATTGTTTCTATTTCCTTGTTGTGATCTCCCCCCTTTCATTCATAATTTATTAATTTGGGTCCTTTCTCTTTTCTTCTGGATAAGTCTGGCCAGTGGCTTATCGATCTTATTAATTCTTTCAAAGAACCAGCTTCTAGTTTTGTTGTTGTGTTCTACTGTATTTCTAGTTTCTAATTTATAGATCTCTGCTCTAATCTCAATTACTTCTCTTCTTGTGCATGAGTTAGGCTTAATTTGTTGTTGATTCTCCAGTTCATTAAGGTGTAAAGATAGTTGGTGTATTCAGGATTTTTCAATTTTTTTGAGCGAGGCTTGGATGGTATTTATTTCCCCCTTAGGACCACCTTTCCTGTATCTCATAGGTTTTGGACTGATGTGTTTTCATTCTTATTGGTTTCCATGAACTGTTTAAGTTCTTTGATTTCTTGGTTGACCCAAACATTCTGGAGCAGGATAATCTTTACCTTCTAAGTGTTTGAATTTCTTGCAAACTTTTTCTTGTAATTGAGTTCCAGTTTCTTGTGATTGAGTGGTCTGAAAATATGCAGGGAGTAATCTGAATCTTTTGGTATCAATTGAGCCCTGATTTGTGACTCAGTAGGTGATCTATTTTGGAGAAAGTTCCATCATTCTCGAGAAGAATGAGTATTCTGTTGTTTTAGGGTGGAATGTTCTATATATATTTATGAGGTCCATCTGGTCCAGTGTGTCATTCAAAGATTTCTTTGTTGATTTTTGGCTTAGATGATCTCTCTGTTGCTGAGAGTGGAGTGTTAAGGTCTCCTACAATTAATGTATTATTATCAATATGTTTATTTTGGTTAACAGACAGTTTAGGTAGTTGGCTGCTCCCATGTTGGAGGCATAGATATTTATAATTGCTAGATCTTCTTGTTGAATAGACTCTTTAATAATGAAATATGTCCTTCAAAAAAAAAAGAAATATGTCCTTCAGTATCTCTAACCCAGTTTTTAGTTTAAAATCTAATTTATCTGATATGAGAATTACTACTCCAGCTTTCTTTTGATGTCTTTTGGTATGAAAGATGGTTCTCCATCCCTTCACTTTCAGTCTGGATGTATCTTTAGGTTCAAAATGAGTCTCTTGTGGACAGCTTATGGATGGGTCCTGTCTCTTTATCCACTCTGCAACCCAGTGCCATTTTATGGGAGCATTTAGACCATTCACCTTGAGAGTGTTTATTGAAAGATATGTTTTATTGTCATCATGTTGCCTGTGAAATCCTTGCTTCTATAGATTGTCTCTGTAAATTTCTGTTCTATATCACTCTTGGTGTCTTTCTCCTTTTATAGAATCCCCCTTAATATTTCTTGCAAGACCAGCTGCAATGATCACATTTCTTTCATTTTCTGCCAGTCCTGGAAGCTCTTTATCTTGCCATCCATTTTGAATGACAGCCTTGCTAGATAAAGTATCCTTGATTGTATGTTCCTCTCTTTACTACCCTGAATATGTCTTGCCAGCCCTTTCTGGCTTGTCTGGTCTCTGTGGACAGATCTGACATTATTCTGATATTCTTCCCTCTCTATGTAAGGGATCTCTTCCCCGTAACTGCCATTAAGATAGTTTCCTTCATTCTCTATTTGCGAGTTTTACTATTACATACTGGGGTATTGGTCTGTTCTCTGTGATCTTGGGAGCGATCCTATCTGCCTGTAGGACCTGAATGCTTGTTTCATTCTCCAGATTAGGGAAGTTCTCAGCTACAATTTGCTCAAATATATCTTCTAGTCCTCTCTCTCTCCCCATCTCCTCAGGGGTCCCAATAATTTTGACATTGGAACATATCATGGCATCATTTATTTCTCTCTTCATGGATTTTAAGCTGTTTGTTCCAGGCCTCCTCCTGTTCCTTCTCTTCTATCAGTTTGTCTTCTAGATCACTAATTTGTTCTTCTGACTCATTTACCCTTGCTGTTAGAGTATCTAGATTAGATTGGATCTCACTGATACCATTTTTAAGTTCTGCCAGATCAGCTCTCATTTCTGCCCTTAGAGAATCTATGTTGCCATTAATAGTTATTTCCATCCTGGCTATCATCTGCATAACTGTTACCCTAAAGTCTATTTCCAACATCTGGCTTATATCCATGTCCATTAGTTCTGTGGCAGAGGTCACAGTCTCTGAGTCTTTCCTATGTTGGAGGTTCCTCCTCTTAGTCATTCTGCTAAGGGGTAGTTGAAGGAATACACAGAGTCCAAATTATTGACCACAGCCCAAACAAGATGCACCTGTTTTATGGAGACCTTAGTGTTGTTGGCCTCTTATTCTTCCAGCCTGTCTTCTGGGGGAGGGGACTGCCATGCTGTTACTCAGTCAACCTTGTTTGGGCAGAGTTGCCCTGCCCCCTGTGGGGAGGGGTGGACTCAGTGAAAACCGGTTTTTGGAGGCTTTTTTTTCTCAGGCAGCTTTCTCTGGAGGCTTTCTGTATCTACCCTGTAAGACCAGAATTGATCATATCCAAACCTCTGTCTCAGAACAGAGAGATCACAGTCTGCCCATCAGTGGTTCTCCAGACCACACTCTACCCATTTCTGTCTGTGCTGTCAAGAACCATAGTGTCCTGGGTTGTCTCCCCACAGCAACACTCCCAGCCCTCACTTCCAAGTCCAGGCAAGTCTCTGCCCTTTGTGCTTCTAAAACTGCCAACTGCCCCCAGTTCCCAAGTGTGCCCACACAGCTCCGGGTTTCAGTCTGGGGGCTGCCCTAAATTCCCTTCCCTGCTGCTACTGGGAGGTTTTGGTGCTCTGGTGGTGCAAGATCCTGAAGGTTCCCTCGCCCTTCCATTTATCTTCTGATATCTGCCTGCAGAATCATGGATCCCTGATTCATACCTCGAGACCAACTACCTGAGATACTCTGTTTGTAGAGATCCGGATATATCTTCTTACATCACAGGATGATTTTGTGGGTGTTCAGAATGGTCTGGTAGATATCCAGTTCAATTCAGACAACTGGATGAAATAGAGTCTCCTACTCCTCTGCCATCTTTGCCCCCCTCTAATAATTTGTAGTTCTTTAATAGCAGATATATGTAACTTAGTGTTTGATCTTTCTGAACAGAAGAATCGCAGACAGCAATTGAGGTGGTTCTCTATTTGTTCCCTGTTAATATCTTGTATGGCCCTAGATAGACTATTTCTTAAGCTTTTTCCTAATAATGTCATCTATACTGATGAAAAGGAGAAGAAACATCAACCTATTTATATATTCTAAGTATTATGTCTTATTTTGCTCAGAAAGACAAACACAAGAAAATCATGTAAATAAAATCTATCTCCTGAATTAATATAAACCATTTATGTATATAATAAAGGAAACTTTTCCATATTGAATTTGTGGAGTTTTGGAATAAATACAATGGAGAGAAAAGCCTCACTTCTGATTTAAAAAAAAAAACAAAAACAAGAAAGGAGGGACACCTGGGTGGCTCAGTTGGTTAAGCAGCTGCCTTCAGCTCAGGTCACGATCACAGGGTCCTGGGATCAAGTCCCACATTGGGCTACTTGCTCAGCAGGGAGCCTGCTTCTTTCTCTGCCTGCTTGTGCTCTCGCTCTCTCGCTCTCTCTCTCTCTCTCTCTGACAAACAAATAAATAAAATCTTTAAAAAAAAAAAGAAGGGAATGAGAGAGAATTAATTGTTAAAAAACAAATTACTACTTATGATGATGAAATGAGGAATTGATAATTGGGGTTTTGTGGAACACAATATACTGTAAGAGTTAACATTTCAGTGTCCTTGTCATTACTGTCTAACCATTGATTATCATCCCTAATCTTATCTGAACTTTAAGCAGACTTTACTATGATACATCAATCATTCCACCTTGACACACTGTCTTCACTTAACTGTCAGAAAACTTCTTGGTTTTATTCCTTTCTTTTTTATTATTATTTATTTATTTGACAGAGAGAGAGAGATCACAAGTAGGCAGAGAGGCAGCAGAGGGAGAGAGGGAAGCAGGCTCCCTGCTGAGCAGAGAGCCGAATGCGGGGCTTGATCCCAGGACCCTGAGATCATGACACCAGCCAAAGGCAGAGGCTTTAACCTATTGAGCCACCCAAGCACCCCAGTTTTCTTCCTTTCAAACTGATGGTTATTTTTCATCTCTTTTACTGCTTCTTTTTCATCTTGCTGATATCTTAAAGCTGGTGGTTTTTGGCACTCAATCTTGATTCTCTTCCTATAAAATTCACATTTGGTGTCTTATAACTTCAAATATTATCTATATGCAAATGACTACTAATATGCATCTCTAATGCAGACATTCACATGGATATACAGAAAATCTCACAAAATGATATTACTACAACTAGAAGTTTTTATTGTTTTAAGTTAGTATTTATTATTTACTTGACTTTTTTTGTCTTTCTTTATTCATTAAATTTTATTTAATAGTTCTGTGGGCATGCTATATAATGAATGCTCTATACTTTAGAATGTTCTAAACTTTATAATAAATGTTCTATAAATAAATGCCTTGCTTTTTAAAAAATTGATAGATGTAGATATATTGCAACATTGATATATTTGAATTCGTTATTTTGCAGTCTTAGCTAACATCTTCTATTGCGATATGTTACTATGCCCTTCCATCATTGCAATATATTCCTTTTGATTGTCAGAGTATTCTTTTTTTTAATTTTTATTAATATATAATGTATTATTTACCCCAGGGTACATGTCCGTGAATCGTCAGGCTTACACATTTCACAGCACTTAACAGCACCTACCCTCCCCAATGTCCACACCCCAGCCACCCTATCCCTACCCTCCCTCCCCCTCCCGGCCACCCTTAGTTCATTTCTTGAGTCTAGGAGTTTCTTATGGTTTGTCTCCCTCCCCATCCCTTCCTGTTTCATTTCTCTCCCCCAACCCCCCAAACTCCTGCCTTGCCTCTCATATTCTTCATATCAGAGAGATCATATGATACTTGTCTTTCTCTGACTGACTTATTTTGCTTAGCATAATACCCTCCAGTTCCATCCACATTGTTGCAAATGCCCAGATTTCATTTCTCTTGATGGCTGCATAGTATTCCATGGTATATACATACCACATCTTCTTTATCCATTCATCTGTTGATGGGCATCTAGGGTCTTTCCATAGTTTGGCTGTTGAGGACATTGCTGCTATAAACATTCGGGTGCACGTGCCCCTTCAGATCACATTTGTATCTTTAGGGTAAATACCCAGTAGTGTGAT
>JAQQSY010000087.1:0-57484 GCA_028646535.1 Procyon lotor
AGTATTTCAAGAAGTATTTGTACATCTGCATCAATAAATTAGACTGCGCGTTTATACTCCTGCTCCGCATTAAGTATATACTTGTTGTACAATTAACATAGAAGTGATTTTCCTTTCTTTTGATATCTGAAAGAGTTTCTCAATTTGGATAATTTGCTGATAAAAATGTCTGCATCCAGATTCAATTTGGAAGATAATATTGTAATATTTTATTAACCTCTCATTTTGATATTGATGAATTTTACTATTCTTGGTCTTCTCTGATTAATTTTGGTTGCTTATATTTTTTTAATAAGCTACTAAACAAAGATTTTTCCAAATGGAGTAGTACAATACTCAAATATAATTTAATTCTTCTATTTCCTATGCCTTTGTTAGTACTCTTTATTTTATCTCTTCTTGTTTTGATTTGACTTTCCAAATTTGTATGTATATTTATTGCCATTTTAGAAAGAAGAACATCTGATATTTATTAAGTGTAGCTTTTTTCTCATTTCCAATTCATTCATATTATCTTTTCCTTTATTATAACTCATTGTGAAGGTCTACTTCTTAAAATGAATGTATGGCTCTTTTATTTTATTCACATAATACTACATGAATTTAATGTTGTATGTTGCTAACAAATGTATCTAGAATATACACTGTAGATTTTCATTGCATGATTATTATCTTATCAGTTAATAAAGAATGGGCAACTTGAATGTATATTTCTTCTTTAACCCAAGAATTATGTAAGCTATTATTTCTCAAATTAAAAAGTAACTTTCTTACTTATTAAAACTTCCACATGTTATCAATATCAATAAGCTTTTTAGAATTCTTATGTTGACACATTGTCATTCTTTTTGTTTTTATATATATGTACAAATATACATTATACGTAAATGATTAGTATAATATATGCCTGATGACTTTAAAATATAAAATTAAATGGATACTAACTTTAATTCAAACCTAAAGTTTTTCTATTTTACTGGTGATTTTAGCCATTTTACAATTTTAGGATATGAAAATGTTTTTTGAAATTTAAATCACATTTCATGTTTTATATTTTTGTTCATTATACTTTATTATTATCCCTTTGTGCTTACTCACTTTTTAAGATTTCCCTAGAAATATGATATTGGTATATTAGGTATTTTTAATAGACTTTTTCACTTAGAAATTTTTCACAAATTACTTTGAAAAATACGTTATTATTTCTGTAAAAGCAAAAAAGTGCATATTGGTTTGTTCATGGTATAAAATGAAAAATATATTGTACTCTTATTTTTCTCTACATCTTATATCACAGTTCTGTTTTCCGCAGTCTAAAACTTAAGAATAAAATTTAAAAATATAATCAAATTTTGTAGATAGGTATTGTCATGAAAAATTCAATATTTAAATATTTATATATAAGGTTTATAACGTTAATAATCATATATGTGTATACATACCTGTGTGTGTGTCTGTATGCATGTATGTATTTGTAATACAGTTGCTTGTGGATTATTGTCCTATCTTAATTTTTAAATAATAAATATTACCATTATGTAGTCTAAATTGGTTGATCATGATCAAATATAAATTAATGAATATAATAATTTATATGTTTATATTTCAATAATTGAATTATAATTATGCCATAAACTTATAATCTTAATATATTACTTTAAATTTTAAAATAGTTACATTTATAGAAAAATATCTGCATTTTTCAATATCACAGAGAATTTTGCATATCCGTATGTCTAGTTAAATAGATAAATAGAATTCTGTTGATTGGCATTTGAGTAGTTTCCAGGTTGAGGTTGTTGTGAACAGTGCTGCAATGACCATTCTAGTGTATGTGTTTGTGTGTGTGTGTGTGTGTGTGTGTGTATCTTTTGAAAATATGTCTCGTAATTAAATTGCTGTGTCATAGGTATGGGTATATTAATTGTAGTAGACACTGTAAAACACTTTCCAAAGTGGTTTTACAAATTTACAATCCATATACTGGGTGGAATAAATGTAGACTAGAAAACTCAGACGAACAGTTCAGCAACCTGGAGAACAGAATAATAGAAAGAAACCAAGCTGAAGAGAAGAAAGAGAAAAGCATAATTATGATAAATGAAAATAGACTGAGGGAACTCAACAACATGTTTTTGAAGCATAATAACATTCCCATCATATAGGGATCCCAGAAGGAGAAGAGAGAGAAAAGGGGGCAGTACATTTACTTGAAGAAATGATAGCTAAAAACTTACTAAATCTGGAGAAGGAAACAGAAATCCATATCCAGGAGGCTCAGAAAGCCCCCAAGAAAACCAACCCAAGGAGGCTCATACCAAGATACATAGTAATTAAAATGGCAAAAAGTAGTGATGAAGAGAGAATATGTAAAGCCATAAGAGAAAAGAAAACAGTTACATATAAGAGATACTCCATAAGACTATATCAGCTGATTTTTTTTAGGAGAAACTTCGCAGGGAATGGCATAAAATACTCAAAATGCTGAAATTTAAAAAACAAAAAACAAAAACAAATGAACAAAAAACTTGTAAACACGAATACTCTATCTGGCAAAGCTATTATTCAGAATAGAAGGAGAGAGAAAATTTCCCAAACAAAACTTAAAAGAATTCATCACCACTAAACCAGCCCTACAAGAAATGTTAAGGGGACTCTTTGAGTGGAAAGGAAAGACCATAAGTAAGAATAAGAAAAGTAAGAGGCACAAAAGCAATAAAATCAAGCATATCTATAAAAATGAGACAAGGGATTTACAAAATAAAAGGATGTAAAGTACTACACCACATACCTAAGAGGTGGGGAGGAGATGAATAAAACTTTAGTACTTTCAGAATGGGTTCAAATTTAAGTGACCATCAACTTAATATAAATTCTTCTTAATAAAATTCTTAATATAAATTCTTCTGCTATATGCAGAAGGTGTTCTATATAAACCTAATGGTAACCACAAATTAAAAACCAGTAATAGATATGCAAAAAAGAAAAGAGAAAGGAATCCCAGTTTATCACGAAAGAAAGCAAACCATAAAAGAGCAAGGGAAGAAAGGAACAGAGAACTACAAAACCGACCATAAAATAAGTAACAAGATGACAATAAATACCTGCCTATCAATAATTACTTTGAATGTAAATGGACTGAACACGCTAACCAAAAGACACAGAGAGATGGAATGAATAAAAAAGCAAGACCCATCTAAATGCTGCCTACAAGTGAATCATCTTAGACCTAAAGACACATGCAGATTCAAAGTAAAGGACTGGGAGACTGTGGACTCTGAGCAACAAATTGAGGGTTTTGGAGGGTTGAGGGTGGGGGGTTGGGCGAGCATGGTGGTGGGTATTGAGGTGGGCATGTATTGCATGGAGCACTGGGAGTGGTGCCTGAACAATGAATCTTGGAACACTGAAACAATAAAGTAAACATATTTGGGGGGAAAAAAAAGAAAGTAAAGGACTGGGAAAGCGTCTATCATGTAAATGGAAGTGAAAAGAAAGCCATAATAGCAATGCTCATATCATACAAAACAGACTTTAAAACAAAGATGGTAATAATAGACAAAGAAGGACACTATGGAATATAAAGGAAAAATCCAACACGAAGATATAACAGTTGTAAGTGTTGTAAATATTTATACACCCAACATGGAAGCATCCAAATACATAAAGCAGCTAATAACAAACATAAAAGAAGTAATTGATAGCAATATAATGATAGGGCTTTAACACCTCACTTTAAAAAATTACCTTTCAACCAATTTCTTCACCTCTTTGTCAACATTTTCTGTCTTTTTATTTGAGTATTATTGTGGCTGTGTAGTGACATCAAATAGTTTTGATATGTTTTTCCCTGATGACTACTAAAACTCATCTTTACTTATGCTTAGTGACGGAAACTTTGTCCATTTTTTTTTAACTTTTGCCCATTTTTCTGCCAAATTGTCTGCTTTGTTCTTGTTGTTGATTTGCAAGTAGAGCAAATAACTTCTCCTACTCCCATGATTTTATTATATATTTAAATGATAACTTTGTTTCTCAACAACTGTACTATTTGTATTTTATTTATTTATTTTTTATGTTTTAATTTTTTAAGTAACATATAATGTATTATTTGCTTCAGAGGTACAGGTCTGTGAATCATTAGTCTTACACAATTCATAGCACTCACCACAACACATACCCTCCTCAATGTCCACACTGTGGTTTCTCTTCAGATCGCATAAGTCTTTCACCTTTTACTAATTTGTATTTTAATTTGCATTTTCTTAGTTACATCTTAGGAGAAATATTTTTATGTTAATGGCCATGTTCTATTCTCTCCAGTGAAATGTAATGTCAGAGTGATTATCTTGAGTTGTGGTATTTCTCTCATTTATTTCTCAGTAATTTAAAGACTGGCCCTGGATATTAGTTTTTTTCCCCCATTCTCAAGCAATTTCCATGTTTGACTTTTTTACATTCTATACATTCTACATTGTACCTATAAGTGAGATCACACAGTACTTTACTTCCTCTGTCTGATTTATTTCATCTGGCATAATGCTTTCAAAGTTCATCTATATTGTCACAAATGGCAGGATGCTCCTTCTTTTATGTCTAAATATTATGTCGATTATAACAATGTATATTATTATTATATAAATATTATATTGATTATATATGTGTGTGCATATATGTACATTATCATATATAATACATGTAATATATACAGTGTACATATACACAAATATAACATATACATATATAAATGTGTATATATGTGAGATATATATATATATATATATATATAATCACATTTTCTTTATTCATTCATCCATTGATGGGCACTTAGAATATTCCCATGTCTTGCCTATTATGATTTATGCTGTCATGAATATGGTGGTGTAGATAACCCATTAACATAACAATTTTATTTCCTTCGGAAATATACAAAGAGGAGGCTTACTGGATCATATGGTAATTCTATTCTTAATTTTTTTAGTAATATTCACAATATTTCCTATAGTAACTATAAATTTACATTCCCACCAATAATGCACAAGGATTGCCTTTTCTCCACATCTTTTTTTTTTTTTTTTAAAGATTTTTATTTATTTGACAGAGAAACACAGCGAGAGAGGGAACACAAGCAGAGGGAATGGTAGCGGGAGAAGCAGGCTTCCTGCCGAGCAAGGAGCCCGATGCGGGGCTCGATGCGGGGCTCGATGCGGGGCTCGATCCCAGGACTCTGGGATCATGACCTGGGCCGAAGGCAGACGCTTAACGACTGAGCCACCCAGGCTCCCCGCCTTTTCTCCACATCTTAACCAACATTTCTTACCCATTATTTTTTGATAATAATCATTTTAACAGCTGTGAGGTAATATCTCATTTTAGTTTTGATTTGTTGTTTCCAGAAGATTAGTAACACTGAGCATCTTTTCATTTACCTGTGGGTCATTTGTATGACGTCTTTGGAAAAATATCTATTCAGGTCCTCTGCTCATTTTTCAATTAGATTATTTTTTATACTATTCTATGAAACTATTTTTGATAGTATTCTATGATACTATTTTTTGATAGTGTTCTATTTTTCATAATATTCTATGAGTTATTTTATATTTTGGATATTTTCCCCTTATCTGATATATGATTTATAAATATTTTCTCCCATTTCATAGGTTACCTTTTCATTTTGTTGTTGACTTTTGTTGTTTTCTTCTTTCTGCTAACCCTGAAGTTGTTTTTTTCTTCTTTCTCTAGGTCCTTGAGGTATAAAGTTAGGTTGTTTATTAGAGATTTTTTTTCTTTTTTTCTCAGCGAAGTCTTTATCCACATCAAGTTTCCTCTTCCAACTGCTTTTACTGTATTCTGTGTTTGTAGGTTGTGTTTCCATTTTCATTTGTTTCAGAATGTTTATTTCCCTTTCGAATTTTTCTTTGACACAGTGGTTGTTCAGGAGTGTGTTGTTTAAATTCCATATATTTTTTAATTTTTCAGTCTTCCTCCTATTTTTGATTTCTAGTTTCATGCCATTGTGATCAGAAAAGACACTTGGTACGATTTCAGTCATCTAAAATTTGGTAAGGCTCGTTTATGATTTAATATATGATATGTTCTGAAGAATACTCCATGTGTACCTGAAAAGGATGTGTATTCCGTTGCTGTTCAAAGGCATGCTCTGTTTATGTCTATTGGAATCATTTGGTCTAAAGTATAGTTTAAATCCAATGCTATCGATGATTTTCTCTCACTTAATCTATCCATTGTAGAAAGTGGAATGTTGGAGTCCCTGCTAGTGTTATATTGTCTTTTTTTTTTCCTTCAGATAGATTAGTATTTGCTCATATATTTAGATGCTCCAGTGTTGGGTGTATATATATTTATAATTGTATTTGACATAAATACATTTGACATAAATTTGACCCATATATTTCATTATTTGTTTCAGTTATGGTATTTTAAAAGACAATGAACTTTGTAATGTAATAATTCCTTTTTAAAATATGGAGCTTAAGAAACTGCTTGACCTATAATTTAACCTCTTTGATACTATTTGAGTGCATCTTCTCCTTTCAATCATAAATGTCACTGTCTTAGTTCAAGCTCTAATAATATCCTTCCTGAATTATTGACAATGACCATAATACCAAAATTTCAGCCTTTTTGTTCATTTGTTTTCATACAATTAGAATCGAACTTTACAGTTTCTTTGTTTAAATATTTATTTCGCTTCTCATTGGCTTTGGAATAAAATAGAAATTCCTTGGCAGAGCAGAAGGATTTCAGGATCTAACTTATCTGTCTCTCCACTTTATGCGTGTGAGCCTTCTCCCAGTCTATGCGTCCACATAACAAACTATGTTCAGTATCTCAAAAACACCATGCATTTTCATGATATGTCTGATTTTATCTTGAAAAAGTTCTGGCGTTCTCCCCCCCGCCAAAAACACACTTTTTTTCTTTACTTAGATAATTGTTTTTGGTTTTGTTTTCCCAAAACTTGTTTAGCCATATAATTTAAATTCCAAACCTGGGAAATTTGACACTAACAATTAAGTAAGGTCAAAAAGAATAAAGCAGGACTTTCCCCAAAAAAACCAGGCATATGATGGCATTATTTTTATAAAGACTTGCACCTTCTTTATATTTACTCCTCATATAGTATCTTTTCCTTTCACTTGTTTTGTGTAATTTGTTGTTTATATTGCCTAACAAACTTCAGCCTCAACCAGAGTAAAATCTTACATGTGCAATGCTTAACCCAGGTATTAACACATAATTAGTATTATCACATTTTTAATATTAGATGTCTCTAGAAAATTCCTGGCATATGCTACCTTTCCATGAACTTCAAGCTTATTTTCTTATTTGGTTGATGCAACTTATTTTCTGTTTACCTGTCTATATCTTGGTTTATTAATCTTAAACTCATTCACTGATGAATTTACAACATAGAAAGCCTACCAGGTTCTGTAGAGCTGTTTTCAAGAAGCATAATACTTCAGTTTGAAGTAAAAATATCTCAAGTGGAAACTATTTTCCAGAAGCCTATGGTAGAACCATGTTTAATTTATCTCAAATGCCCTTGCTGGTATGAAATGTAAAATCTGTGGCTATGACCAGGGCATTTCAATATATTTGAACATACTTTCAGGTTTCAAATTCCTCAGTGATCAAAATAAAGAAAAAGCAAAGATTGAAAGCAAGGCCTCTTTTAATGAAGGAGTTTTGAACTTCAGTATGTAGTTCTATTAAGATCTGTTTCCCTAGGAAAAATTAGGAAGGATGCTTACCACTAAAAAGAGAAAATGTATATTCCCTGTCATTCAAGAATATACCTTCACTAGATGATTAAGAAATTATCGATAGTGCCTGCCTTGTTCTCAATCTGGAAATTGCATTTTGGGTGTAAAAAGAACCTAATTGAACCAAATATCCTATTTTAACCTCTTCTCTAACAAGATTTAGTAGAAATGCTGTAATAAGTTTAACCCCACATGTCAACTTTGCAGATTTCTGAGCGCATTTGTTCTTATTTTACATACTTTCATTGTTTTGAATTTGATATCATTTGCTAATTGTGCAAAAAAGACATGCAGACTTAGAGAACATTTAGCAATCCATCAATTCCTTGTAAATTGTAGGGCTAAAGCAGTTAGAGCACAGTTAAGAATGAATTCCAAATAATAAAATTCCAAAAGCCTCATCTCCAAATGAAGCAGTTAACATGTAAGGAATGGGTTTGATTTTAGTTATGATTTACCTGGAAAATTACCTAGCCATTTGAAACACTATATTATTTTATTCAGTTACCTGAATTTTTGTGTAGTTAGCAGTTATATGTGAAGTGAGGATGTTGATTTTGTACATATGAACTAAGACTTTACAGGGACAACATAGGCTGGAAGAACCCTTGTTGGTAGACTAAGATTTCCCTAATTTGAAAAGAAATAATATCTCAAGTCAAATAATGTGGATTTACTCATCTACAAGGAAGATAATTTATGTTTAAGATCTAAGAAATATTTTCTCTACTGTTCTGAAACTAAATAATACAAATCCTTATTTCAAGATTGTTCTATTTTTAATGGCAATAACCATTCAAATAAAGTATTACTTTTTAAGCCATTAAATCTCAAAGCCTATAAAAAGAAAGATAATTAGAACAACAAATTTCTGGTTTTCTTCTTCTATTTCCTTTCATGACAATCGTAATTCTTTCAATGTGGGCAATTCCAGGTTATATGGAGTGGAGAGGTGAAAGAACTAACAGACAGGAAACCTACCTATTCTGTGACTTCCATTTTCCAGCTGAAATCTTTGAAATTTATATTCCTCATCTGTAATATGGGCTGCATGGCTTTGACATTTTGTTCTAGCTCTGGCATTCTGTGATTACAGGGCATTCTTGTTGCAGTTTGGTTGGGCTATATTCTATTAATTCCAAAGTTCCTGCATCACCAGGAACAAAGTTCCTGCACATTATTTTGCCTGATGCCATAGATTGTCTTTCTAGAATATAGGCTTAAAGATTGTGCACATAAGCACATTAAGCCATTCACACACAATATTTCACTTGCTACTGAAAACAGTTCTTGTGTTAGATACTGTTACATACATTATAAAAATGAGAAAATTGAGTCACAGACCAATTGTATAACTTGTGAAACTTAGGTTACACTGCAGGCAAGATTTCATCTTAGTGTTGTTTTAGTTTACCAAGTGTTCTGCCATCCTAATGATAAGAAGTATTATTGTTTATCACTTTATATTACATTCTACTACAATATGATGTTTAATTTCTTAACTTCATCATAATGTTGTCCTTATTCTTCCGTCTGTATTACTTCTCCTAATTTCCACATATCTTCCACCAACATTGAAGGCCTATATATTTATATGTTAAGATGTTTCTGACTTGTAAGAGTAGCAATTTTTCTTACAAGACATAACACCGTTGATTTCTATATAGCAGAAGGATTCCAAAATCTAAGTATGATCATCAGAGAGGGCAAACAAAGCAATGATTAAGACTAGAAATTAAATATTAGCTAAACAGCCCCTGGGTGGCTCAGTCAGTTAGGTGTCTGCTTTTGGCAGGGAGTTTGCTTCTTCCTCTGCCTCTCACCCTGCTCATTCTCTCTCTCTCTCTCACTTTCTCACTCTCTCTTTCTTTCAAATAAATAAAATATTTAAAAAAATATTAGCTAAACAGTAGGTACCTGAATCTGAATAAAGGAGATAATGGTACTCTTTCCTGATGATCTTTATCCAAATTCACCTTCTACCTCAAATATTTTTTCACATTACTATATGTTAATGTATATAACTTTGTAAATCAAGATAAAAGGAAGCCAAGGAGAGAGTGATGTGCAGTTCTCTTTGACTGTTTGTCACATGGTCATCCATACACTTACTAAGACAACAAATATTTATGTAGGTCTGATGTCCACAGCACAAGTCATACTATAGCTATCACTGGACTACCACTAAGTGGGAGTTTGATTAGAGAATAAATTATTCATGCTAAGTATCACTTTAATTCTTAGGTGGAGTATAGATGTGTGTACACAAGTTATCAATAGAATGCAAAATTTTATATATGTACATATATACTCTTGCATATGTCAGCGACTATATTTAGAAAAATAGATTTATAAAAATGAATAATGCATTAAAGCCTGAGGCCAGACTTATCATTTTATAAGTCACAGTGGAGAAGCCAAAATTGGCAAGTATCTGGAAATTTTTTAGATTGAAAACCTAAGCATTTCTTTCTAAGATACTCAGAAGAATCAGAATTATTCGAATAAAGGAATTTCTTCTTCTTCCCTATCTTCTGCTCATGAATTGATGATCTCTCTTCACATCAACTATCTGTGACTAGAATGGGAAGAAACACTAGAAATGCTCAGTGCTTATCTTGCAAGAGCCCTCTTCTATGGAAAGAGGTTACATGATTTTCCTCTACCTATGACACTAAGCTCTATATTCTCACCCTGTTGCCGTGGTCACAATTCACTAAACTAAATCTGCAACTGACAAAAAGATATTTGTAGACCAGATATAAGGAAGTTCAGCAGGCTATAAGGTGTTCTTTGTAAAGACTGTGCTCAGAAAGAACATTTCATTTTAAACAGTGACTCAAATAGATCTTCACTCATGAAGAACGTTAAAATAAAGCAGTTTAAGGGTAGTCGAAACAGAGAGAGAGAGTACCTATAGAGATGTCAGAGATCATATCAGAAAAATAAAGAATACACAGTGAAGACTATATAGAGACAGGTACAAACAGAAGAAGGTAGCGCATGAGTGGTCCATCATTGGAAAAGAATGAAGCGGAAGCCCACTTTGGCGTGGACGCTAAAAATACTGACTTGAGAGCTGCTGGTACATCTTGATGAGTGATGAGCTCCTCTCTTGTCAAGAACCCTCCGCATGAAGCTTGTGAGGAAATCTTTTTGAATCAATTTTCAATAAATTCCCATCACTCAAGGTAACTTGAATGTGCTTCTGATTCTAGTAACCTAAAAGTAGTGAACTAATAACCATAATTCATGACTTTCATATTTAGAAAGACAGATGACTTTCATATTTAGAAGAAATTATAGAAGCATATTATTTTGCCAATTCCATATTGAAAACACATTCCCTCTGCTGCTTCCTGTAAGGGTGTTCATTCAGTTTCTTTACCCATCCTACAAAGGAAAATGCATTTGTTCTCATTGTGGAAATTGCGGACAAGTTCAAAAGTAAAATTCTCCCCTATATTACATAAACATGTACCTCATGCACGTTTCATTCATTGGTGCAAATTCTCTTAGAGTAATAAAAACAACACTCATTTGTCTTCCAAATAACAGTTTTTCAAAAAAGTTATTGATGCCTGTATGATTCCTCTGTTTTTTGTAGTAAGTGTTTTTAATTTCATGGTAAAATGCCTTTGAGAACCCTTAACTTTGAATTATGACCATTATTGCATGAACATAGTATTGTTCTCTTGAAATGTGTAATGTAATTGAACACAACACCTCAAATGTTTGAAAATAGAGACGTACAATAGAATTACCACTTTCAGACTCTGATTACAATTTTACAAAATTACAAATTTACATTAACCTGATTACAATCAAATAAAGTTGGTCTTTTGGCAGCTTCAAAATATACTTGACTAACTTAAGACTTTGAAGTTACTCTTGATGGAGACACCTGGATGGCTCAGTTGGTTAAACTTCTGACTTGGGCTCAGGTCATGATCCCAGGGCCCTATAATCTTGGCCTGAAACCCCCACGATGCCCCCATTGTTGAGCTTCCTGCTCAGTAAGGAGTCTGCTTTCCTTCTCCCTCTGCCTCTCCCCCTCCACCCCTTTCCCTCCACCAATAGACACCTGTATGCGCTCTCTCTCTCTTTAGCTGTCTGTCTCTCAAATAAATAAATAAAATCTTAAAAAAAATAATAAAATAAAATGACTCTTGATCAATTTCATATCATTAGATTTGGTTTGTTTTTCTGCCTGACAAGTTCATTTTGGGTGCTAATACCCATTTACTCCTTAATCAGATGTTGGACATAGCTTTGTTTTGTTATTTTATCTTTATATTTTTACCAAAGTCCTCATGTGTCTTATAGCTGTAACTAGATTATAAACTTCTTCTACTATGGTTTCTAATACAGTATTGTGTATCTGGCCTGCTTTTAGAATATACTTATCAAATCAATAACATTTAATATATGACTTGCTTTTCTAAATTTTAAATACAGTTTGATATTTTAGGTAAAATTCAGGTGAAGTTTAATTTTATCATCTGTTTATCATTTTACCAAAGGAAAGCCCAATCATAGTGCATTTGGATATGAGCTTGCATGTTAATAATAACACTCAGTAATTTGTCAGATTGGTCAAAACGCATATCCAGTTGGAAGATGGTCAGTTTTCATGTAATCTCTAATTGATATTGAGCCTTATCATAAATCAATTACCTGAATAGGCAAAATGACAGTTTTCAGACCCAAACTATACCTACAGTGCCAGAAGATAATCTTTGTCTGTTGAACTTTCTCTCGTATGTTATTGCTTCTTCCATCAGATCAGCATTAAGATGTCAATTAATGCCAGAACTAATTGTTTCCACTTCCCAGGCTTCATGGACACCACATTCATCCTGTGTTCAATTAGTATGTGTCTGATCACTGAGAATATATCATTTGACATTCAAATTATTTTAAATCCATAGTAATGGAGAAAATAGAGAATTGACATAGCATATATTTTTCTGATTTAAATAAAACTAAATTACTGCTTAAATAGTTTGTAATATTTATAAACATGATTATTACATTATATTGAAAACATTATTGTTAAATTATTCAGTAATGGGTTCCATAATAACCTATATTGACACAGAAACTACACTAAACTGCATTAAGGTTTTCATAAATCTAAGTCTAGAATTCCCTGTAGTATCACCTTTTTCCCTTAGAGAAAGTCCTGGGAACTCTTCACAGAAATAGAGCATTGAAGTATAGGATAGAAAGATTGTTAATATAATGTAATTTTATGTAAAAGGACCTGGTTTCTAGAAATGCATAACACTAAGTATGCTATTCTATTTAACATAAGACCTGGTCAAAATCCTATCATTTCTTCAGCTATAATATTGTAAAGGAAAAATGCAAGTAAATCCTGTATACTTATCAGGTTGTTTGTTGCTGTTATTGCTGTTTTCATAAAAGTAAGCTACTCTCAGGAAATTTTTATAATCAGGAATTTGCAACACTAAAGCCAGAAACACTATTTTACTGCACTAACAAAAACTTCAAATGTGTGGTCACCATCTTCTGCCTTTCAAATTTCACAGAATGCTTCTAATTGGATATATAAGTCTGGAAACTGGATATTTTGCTTCCAGACTCTACCCAGAAGAAAGATACCCAAATGTTTGCTAACAATCCACTAAATCTATCATATTTTCTTAGTATAGTCTAGAGTATATAGAAGGAAGCCAATAGTAACTCATCATTACAGTATAATAATATGTAAAATACCTAAAAAAATGAAGAGATGGACTAAATACAGAGATGGAATTATTTTCACAATATATGATGAACTGAGAAAAGTTAGAAAATACCACTAGCGATACAAAACTTAATTTGGAAAAAAAATGTATGTGTATATCTTGTAGGAGCAGCAGCCATTCAAACACTAGAATGTTAACACTGATATGTCTGGTAAATGAGAAGTGATACAAATATCTTTAGTTACTAGCTCATATATTACAAAAATACAAAAGCCAACACAATATTTCAATACATACCCTTTGTAAAGCCATCTTGAACAATTTTGTACAATATCCCCTGTGATGCTACAGAATAAGAATAAGTTTGATTCCCTTACCTTACTCTTCTTCCTCTTCTTCTTCTTCTTGAGAAACAAATTAAATCTTTTTTATTTAATTAAGAAGGACACAGAAGAATTAAAAACTAAATACAATTAATTAGAGAAGACTGCTTTTAAAGTCCATCCCTAAGATAATTTAGACTTCTGAAAGATTTAGAATCATAAATTTGATAGGAATGATTTTTTTATAATTGTTATATTTAGAGTCATATTTATATACATCAATTTTATTAGAAAAAGGAGACTATTATTATTTCTTCAAAGTTTGAGAAGCTCAAGTTGCCTGGTTGGCTCAAAAGGTTAAGGATCTGCCTTCTGCCTTCTGTTACTTGTGCTCTCTCTGTCTCTTTCTCAAATGAATAAATAAAAATCTTTTAAAAAAAAGTTTGAGAAGCTTAAGCTTAATTATTTCCTATATGGTCATATGTATGATTAATATTTATCAAGAAATCTCTTTTTATCCTATATTGTACAAAGCAAACCAGTGCACTGCCTTCTAAATTAAAGGTAATTTAGAAATCAAATTTGCTTGGTTTCTATTAATGAGTGTTTCTTAAAATATTCACTGTGTCATTTTTCTTCAAGGATCTTAGAATGTTGTGTATATTCATGTAAGTCTTTGTCATAGTCTCACATTTTCTCTGTATTGGTCAAGTTCCTTTGTTTTAACATATCATCAAGGATGTAGATATTTAAAATTAAGATTAAGATCAAATATTATGCAGTAAGTAGAGCTTAGGGCAGGACAAATCCAGTTCTCCAGGAAGGTAATATCTGTTTTGTCAATACAATTCTGATTTTTCCAGATGTGCATAATCAAGATAAAATTTAGCATTTTAAAGATAATTGAAATTGCCAAGAATATAGTATCATGTCTAAAATTTTACTAGCATCTTATCATTTACTGTATGTTAATTAAAGCATTTTGCAATCTTTATTTCCTGGAATTCAGTCACTGCTCATACACTGATTTATGATTGATAAAATTTATTCTTTAATACCACTTACCCAAACACAAGTGGCAGCTAATCTCTAAACCACCAGTTACTAAACTCAATTCAGAGAATAGACTAAAAAAGTAAAATAGGGGCACCCGGTGGCTCAGTCAGTTAAGCATCTGCCTTGGGCTAAGGTCATAATCCCAAGGTCCTGGGGTCCAGTCCCACATTGGGCTCCCTGATCAGCAGGGGGTCTGCTTCTCCTCCCTCTGCCCCTCCTCCTTGCTTCTGTTCCCTCTCTCTCTCTCTCTCTCTCAAATAAATAAATAAATAAATAAATATTTTTTAAAAGTGTAAAATAATTCCAAGATAGACTATTGAGTAACAACATTAAAATAATTGCCTGATTCTAATTTTCTTAAGATGCATGTATCAATTACAGGTAGATATTTTTTTTCCCAGGACACAAACATGGAATAGTGCATATATTACATCTTTTTAAAATTTGTGAACATTCTAATTATGCTTAGTAAAACTATGTCATTGAATTAAGTCAAGATACAGCTTTTTTAATATGTCTTTACCAGAGTGTGGGGTAGGAAAGTTGATATTTAGGATCCTGATTTCAAAAGATCAACAGCAACAGTGATAGCATAATCTAAAATGGTATCTTAAACTCTTTTCAATTTGGTGGAATTTTCAGTCAGACCAGGTCTGTGAATATAAGTTCTATGTTTACTACCTACTGTGCAAAATAAGTGGTTACTCTGTAGAGTTACAAAACTGCTACTTTCAATTCCTTTCTAATATTACAGACTTAATGAAAAATTGAAGTTTACTGTAACCTTTCATTCATATTTCACATTTCAGATCTAAAAGTGCATTGAGAAAACACAAAATTAAATTCCCTTATTTTTCAGGAGAAATTTAGTCTCATAAAATACTTTGTCTAAGTATCAGAGAATAGTGATATATTTATCCCCTAATAAAATACCCTCATAACTCTCTAGCCTAGCCATTTCTGTTTTATTTTACTTCTCAATGACTTCCTTACCTTACCAGGTATTCAAAAACAAATATTTATGTTTGTTGAAAATATGGGGCACCTGGGTGGCTCAGTCGTTGGGCGTCTACCTTCAGCTCAGGTCATGATCCCAGAGTCCTGGGATCGAGGCCTACATCAGGCTCCTTGCTCAGCAGGAAGCCTGCCTCTCCGGCTACCATTCCCTCTGCTTGTGTTCCCTCTTTCGCTGTGTTTCTCTCTGTCAAATAAATAAAATCTTTAAAAAAAAAAAAGAAAAGAAAATATAATAGTTGCCTTTTTTCAAGTTTACATTAGTCAAGAAGAAGAAATAAAGAATAAACTATAACACTAGTTACATAAATTATGTACTATATAGAGAGATGATAAAGTCTTTGGAAAAAATATAGGGCTAGAATGATGTGGTGTGGAATTCCAATAAAATGGAGTAAGCTTCATTAACAAAAAGACTTTTGTAAAAAAATTTGAAGGAAAAGGAAATGCAGATGGAGGAGTTCAGCTTACTTGAGCATCAACAGGAGACCAGTATGGTTGGAGTAAATTAAACAAAAAGTCCAGAGAAGTTATAAAGGTTCAGATAATGTGGAGTCCAGCAGGCCATTGTAAGAAGTTTGGCTATTATACTGTAGGAATGGAAAATCATCACATGAGTTTGAGCAGAGGAGTAAAATTATCTGACTAATATATTCAAAGGGTCACTCTGGCTGTGATATTGAGAATAGACTACAGACCACAGAAAGCAAATTATAAAGCAAAAGACCTTTCAGGAGGTTATTGCAGTAGTGTAAGTAAGAGATGATGGTGACCAGGGTTATAGAAATATTTAAAAGACTTCTAAAAAGAATATTAAGAGCACATGGGGCAAGAATAATTTATTCACTTATTCAGGCAATACTTCAGTCTTTATGAGCATAGCTCATTGGTCATGATAGTTAAGATTTGAATTCAACAATCAGACATGCTTAAATTAACTGCCACTTAATGATTGCTAACTTTGGACGAGTTAATTGACTTCTCTCGATCTTAATTTCCCCATTCTTAATGTTGACATGCTACTAGATATAAATTTATGGAGAATTTTTTTAAAGATTTTATTTATTTATGTGTGAGAGAGAGAGATCACAAGTAAGCAGAGAAGCAGGCACAGACAGAGGGGGAAGCAGGCTCCCTGCTGAGCAAAGAGCCCAACGTGGGGCTCGATGTCAGGACTCTGAGATCATGACCTGAGCCAAAGGAAGAGGCTTTAACCCACTGAGCCACCCAGGTGCCCCACTAGATATAAATTTATGAATATATCTTTTCAATTCTGATCTTCCCTTCAAGTTCTATTTCTATATTTCTAAATGTCTTATTAACCCTCAACTGGTTATACCACAAAAGTTGAAGTTTGATGTGAATTGTTTCTTAAAAATCATGTATTATGAAAAATAGAGGGAAAAGTAGACAAAATATCCTATAGGGAGAGATAGAATTACAAATAAATAATTATTTAGTACACAAGAAGGCAAGGATGTATTATGATAAAAGAAAAAAAAATATCCTGCTTCATTTGGTAATACAGGAGCTACAGATACAGATGAATAATAGGATGATTATATTACCAGGGAAATGCAAGGACAGAAAAAGTGAAAGACAATTTTTCCACTGTACAGTTGGTCGCAAAAGAATACTTGGTGGAGGAAGGTAGCAAAGTGATCAAAGACATGGAAAAAGAAACAAGACACTCATATGATTGAGAATGAGGAAGAAATATGTCAAAAGAATGAAAAAATGTATTGAGTGAGTCAGAAACATTAGTGAATAAAAAATTATCCTGCATTTAATGATTTTTCTAGACAATATTTTCTATAAAAAAATGTGGGAAAGAAGCCAACTGCATGAAAATATCTTAGGGGAGATGGGCTTATATGTGTCCTGGGAGGGACGGTTTAAGTTATACAATATAAAGAGAAAATGGTGATTCTATTTTGAGTTTTCATAGTGCCTTTAAAAGCATTATCCCACCAGCTATACATTCTTCTTCACTATAAATCCCAAAAGACCAGTAAAGCTAAGAAAGAAATACAACAGAGAGAAAAAATAGTACATATATAGTAGTAACAGTGTTGATTAGTAGAAGAGCTGAACTAAATCTAAATGTCTAGACCCTTAGTCAAAACGTTTATTACTAGATCCTATAGTTAATGGCCTTAAAAGGGGACAATATGCTACTCCAAGGCATTTATATCATTGCTTTAATAAGAGTATAGAGATAAATATTTACAGTGGCAAAAATGTGTCCCATTCTAAATAATTTTCAGCCTAGAATTGGGACCACTGTGACATACAGATGGCAAATTAGCATATGAAAAGGTGTTCAACATCTTATCTGGTTAAGAAATTGTACTGGTACACCTAGGCGGCTCTGTCAGTTAAGCTGCTGCCTTCAATTCAGGTCATGATCCCAGGGTCCTGGGATCAAGTCCTGCATGGGGCTCCTACTCAGCAGGGAGCCTCCTTCTCCCTCTGCCTGCTGCTCCCCTGTTTGTGCTCTTCCTCTCTCTCTCTCTGACAAATAAATAAAATATTTTAAAAAGAAAAGAAAAAGAAACTGAGTATGTGTGATGGGCTTAGGTGGGGAACAGTTTTAGGAGGTCCCTAAACATTATCTCCATATAGAAGCTTATTTGCATAATAATGTAGGTAACACTTCCCCAGGGGCAGAAGGACCTGTGCATTAAGTGAATAAACTTTTTTTTAGATGTTGATTTATAATGTATTCTGAATATTATTTGCTGCTAGGAGTGGTGTAGGTGCATGTGTACAGGTTGTCTAATCATTGCTTACCAGAATACTGAGAAAGGATATGTATAGATGGCAAGTTTATTACTCATGTTGGCATGAACAGTTTACTAGTACCTGGAGGTAAAGTGTCAAAGTCTACCCAAACTGTCTTACCAAAATTGAAGTGGTAGAACATTCCCTTGGAATCCTGCTAAAGTCACTCATATTATTTGTTTAATTTCAAAGAGGACAAAAGGAGAGAAATCCTAAGGCTAAACCAATTTCCGTACAAAGAGACTAAGGCTTCCACAGTACAGATATGGTGAAAATTGCTATTAAAAGGGATTGGCAAGTGAGACTATCTTGCTAAAAATTAATAATAAACAATCTTTCGGGTGAAGAAATAAGATTAAAGTTTTGGAAATGCCCTTTAGGCAAGCTTTGTAAGGAGTCCTCCCCTGTTTGTTTGTTTGTTTGTCTGTTTTAAACGCAGAGATACCACATTCAGTTTCCAGTTTTATGCTTCTCAGAGACTGCCTTTGCCCTAGAGGTATCATGGGCAACAAAGTCTGGTCAGTTCAGGAAAGACTGACCCTCACTGTACCACCCTGGTGCTGGGTCAGTTTCCCTAACTTAATGATGTATTAGGGAGTACAACAATGCCAGGCAGGGACCAGTAAAGAAGTAACAAATGCAGAACAGATCAGTGGACCTGATAGTGTGTTCTCATGGAGCATGTTGTATGAAACCTCTGCCAAATAAAAGACTTGGGGGTGATTACATCATAACCATGTTTCTTGCATGGTGAAGGGTGATGGAATTTAAGTCTACTAACATTTATTAAGTGACCCTATGTGTATGCCATTGTAAAGAGGTGAGATTGAATTCTAGCACCAAAGCAAGTAAATCAACAAACAAAACCTACTTATGAAAATCTAATTTTAGGCACTTTCTACCAAACTGGATTTTCTTAGTACTTCCCTTCTCAATAAAGATTTCTAGTTCCTATACAAAATCCAGGTATCATTTTTGACATCCTGACGATGACATTAAACAAGTTTCAGTTACAGTTCCTAAGATGGGTGAATGTAATAAAATTCCCACCAAGATGCCTTAAAAAACTACTTAATGGGAAATTTCCAATAAGGTCGTTGAAAGGGTTATGTCTTAAAGAAAGCTCAAAGCCTGCTCCTCTGGAGCTGAAGTCAGCCTGCCGCTATTTCCTCAACTATATTTTTTGCATTGCTTAAAATACACATCTTCAAAATGGTGAGGGTGGGCTCATGACTTTGGTGGGTGGCTGTGTGAGACAGTCTAAATTCTTAAAGGAAAAAATAGCTGTAATTGGCAACTGATACTCTAACATTGAACTTGAAGCATCTGTAAGTCATATTTTCCCATCCATGTAATCTACTAATTGCTGCTATACCCATGAGTAAAATAAAATTTTGGTGCTGTTTTTACTCCACTAGCTGCACTGTAAATTCAGTCAGGTCAGAGATATTGTCAGTCATGTTTATAGCTGTATCTTGTGATAGTTGTACCCAACACATAACTTCGAAAAGAATGAAAGAACTCCCATCTCCAAATCATCACCCAAGGTTTTTTATCTTAGCTACTAAATATTGTTCGTCTGTGATAAATACATGTATTTATTTTGTCCTGAAAGCAAACACTAGGTTTTCAGTTGAGAGGCAGAGTTAGTATCACTTACAGCAATAACCAGATTGGTTCCCCACTCTCCATCCTCCCCTTTCAGGGTTGTGTGGTGACAGCCAGATGTCACCCTGCACATATAAAAAAGATTTTTTTTTTTTTGCATGAAAGAAAGGAACCCTGAAATTATGACTCTGGGAACTTAAATGGAAGCTAGACAGCTGTCTCAGAGAGAGGGAGACAGAGAGAGAGAAATTTGGTTTTCTAATGTCTTATCATTCTTTGGAATGGAAATGGCTCGTCTGGGTTTCATTGCTCTTTGAAATATAAATCTGTAGCTCTAGGGAGATAAATCACTACAGTCTCTCAGGTGGTTTCTCACTCTCTCAGCCTTGTTATTTAGTTACCTTTAACTTCTAAGGATTCTCTTATAACTGAGGTTCCAGATCTCTTTCCTCAGAAAACCCAACCATGAAGAAACATGAAAACATTCATATTGCTTACAGGCTCTCTGCAGATATATACACATCTACGTCTTCACTACCATGCTGTCTTATTTTCTCACCTGGACTGCTGTAGTAGCCTTCTCCCCATATTCCCTCAGCCTCTATTGATTTTTCCCCCACCCAGCATCTGGAAAGTAATTTTTCAAATGCAAAATGGATTATATCATACTTTAAATGGAACCTAGGTTATGAAACCTCTAATTCACCTTTTGATCTCACTTGGCCCTTTAGCTTGGGTCACCTGCCATACTTCCCTGCTAGAATAATCACCACTTTCCTAAGGTCCTGATGCCATCATTACTCATATCAGCACTGCTGTTGGTGTCAGCAACCCCTTGAGGTGAACACCAGTGTTCTGTTTGGCCACCATCCTGGCCCTTGTTGAGAGGTACCACACTTCCAGCTCCAAGTCCTCCTATCAGATCTAGGGAAACTTGGGCTTCTCTAGAGGCTTCATGGGCAGGAGTTGGTGGTGGGGAGGGAGGAAGCAGGTAGGGAGTCACTCACATGTGCAACAAATGTGAACAAATGAGATTCAGGATATCACATGAATCCAACAGATAAATTTATTATTCCTTATTCCAGAGAGAAGAGAATACTTCTAGACTCAGTGACTCTATACAGCCTCTTGGGAAAGGTCTTATGTGACCAAGATATTAGAAGTATTTTCTTTCAAAGCTGGAGCCAGAACACGTACAGATGTCTTATGTTGACTTTTGTGGTTTTTTTCTTCCCTAACTTATTCTTTTCCTTTCCCCTTCTTTTGGATTGAAACCCAAAGGAAGTATTGGCAGATAAGTGTGTTTCAGATTCAAGGAAATTCAGACTATGATACACTGTTCATTGAAAATAGTTCATTATTTATTATTTTAATAAGAAAAACACTGGGATCTTTCACATGACCTTTTTAGTCATGCAAGACCTGGTGCTTGCTTCTTATCTTGAGACATTCTTTTCCTTGCTTTTGAAGCTCTATTTTTGTTTGTTTGTTTTTCTTTTTTCGCTACATTCATTGTATTAAGATCTTTCAAACCTCAGGCTTTACATGCACCTGCCTTTTCCAACATGGGCTTACCCCAGTTTTACTCTTGCCCTTTGCATCTGTAATTTATATTTATCTGTCAGGTCTCAGATGAAATATCCCTTGTTCACGGTTTCTTTTTTCTTACCAAATCTAGATGAATTTTCTTTGATATAGGATTGTATTCCCCTCTAAGTAGTTTTCACAAATCTTCACTTAGTGTTAAATAATCTGTGACGCAAATATTTGTCTGCTTAATGTCTGACGCTCAGCTCACCCCTCCCACCATAAATTCTATAAATGCAGAAATTAAGTCTTTTTTATTTCTTAGTTGTAGACACAGTGCTACACAGAGTCTGGCAAGTACTATGCATTCAATTAATATTTTTGAATAGGTGACCAAAAAAGTGGGCAACTCAAAAAAGCCAAAAACATTTTCTTCACATTTTTAAAGTGACATGGCTGGTCCAGTTGTTTAATTACAAGAGTGCTTGATGTACTGTAAAATAAAAAAAGCACAAGAAAAGTAGAGCTTTGTAAGAATTGTGGCATAAATTGGAGAAAATGTCTGCTTAAAGGTCTGTTAATGCTTTGATAATAGGGCCCAATGGGGTAGTACTTTATTTGTTTTACCATTTCTTAATTAGAAGATAAAGGTTTTCTTTCCAAACTCATTAAAACAAGAATACATTTATGTATCTGAGAAAAACTTGTGAAAGAAACATATACATATACATTTAAAATGAGTCTTGACTTTTTTTCATATGCCAGATCCCAAAGTTTTATTCATTATTCAGTTATTGTCAAAAACATAGTGAGTGTGTGACAATTAAGAGTCAGGAAATAATTTTTTCAGGTTAACAAATTTTGTTTGGATTTCAGTTAGTTATCAGAAAGAAGAAATGAAAGAAGGGCAAAATTAGCAACAGTAGTGATTAGAGGGATGGGAAATTGAACATTTAAGAAAACAGGTGATTATTTATACTCCAGATTTTGGCTTCTGTTTTCAACTTTGATTTCATTTTGATAGAGAAATTTCTATTTTGTCTCAGACTCAGCATTTGGATGAGAATACAGGCATTACTTGGCAGAGCAAACGTTGGTATAGACAGGAAAATACATAATTATCATAAAAATATGTGATTCAATATGTAATAGAAAAATGGTTTGGTAGGCAGACTATTAAGATTATCCCCTGTCGCATTCACCTTTGTGCAAGTCTGTCTCTTGAATGTACACAGAGCTTCGCATATGCTATCACCACCATGATGAGATGGCAAGGGGATTTTTTAGATGTAATCAATGTAGCAGATTATCTGACTTCGAGGAAATAAAAAGGGGATAGAAATATATCATGAATAGTAGATTAGGCCAGATTTAACAGCCTTTTAAAAGCAGAGATTTTGTTTGTTTCTTTCTTTTTTCCCTTTTAGTCTAGAGGAAGCAAATAGTCATATTGCAGACACCATAGAGATGTGGCTTCTAGGAGCTGAGAGAAGTCCCCAGAGAACGGTTAGCAAGAAAACAAAGATCTCAGTTATATAATTATAAGGAACAAAACTTGGCAGGTGCCTGGCTGGCTCAGTTATGAGTTTGAGCCCCATGTTGGGTATGGAGATCACTAAAAAATAAAATTTAAGGAAAAACAGTAAGGGACTGAACTTAGCTAACAACTTTAAATCAATTTGTAAAATGACCTCAGCCCCCAGTTGAAAAGTGTAACCCCAGATAACTCCTTGATTACAACCTTCTGAGATCTGAAAGAAGAACCCAGCTAAGCAGATGCTAGAATCCTGACTCATGGAAATTGTGAGATAATAATTTTATGTTGCTTTATGTTCCTAAGCTTAGGGTAATTGTTACACATCAGATGAAAACTAATGTAAGGAGCACAGTGCATGTTATTTATTTTTTAATCTTTTTTCTTCTCCTCACAAGCAAGCAAGAATGTATCACTTTTGAGAAGTAGTGGCTTCTACCCTCAGGGAACTTACAGTTCAATCCAAAATCATTTTTTTAATTAACCAGGATTACACAAAACTTGCAGATTAGTTTAAGAAAGTCCTCCTTAGCCACCTATATGATTAAACTGAATTGAACATTGAAAAGTTCAAGTATTTTATAGGAAGAGACAGTCCTCTGATATTATAGATGAATACAGAAATAGGAAATTAGCCCATCATCCTATCTTTCAGTCCTACCTCCCAGATGTCACATATTCTGAAAAGCTGAGTTCAGAATAAGTATGACTGGTGATGAATATAATGTTAACTACTCATCTTCATCTATGATTGGCCTGCTGAGTATTGAGTTTTGAAACTCTGGATTATTCTTAAGAAGGGATAGTTTAGGGATATAGCTATATCTTAAAATATCACATGAGGAGTCCCAGAAGGCCCACCCACAAGAAAAGGCCATCCTTTTCATTACGACTCAGCAAAAGCAAACCTACTTTCAACTCATTCATTCTCCTGCAAGCTGTTACATTAGATGGAGAATTATCTGTCAAAGAGATGGTTCCCCCAATATATGCTATTATAGTAGTAGTTTAATCATTGTTTAATCATGTCAATTAGTACTGTTGAACATTTTAAGGCCATATGTTGCTGTCCTTTCAGACTATCATAGACTTATTGCACATTTAATACAAAACAGGGGACATACAGTATACATGCAAATCTTTTTTTTTCTTTCATCTATTCCTGATGTCCAGCAGAAGTGATTAAAGATGTAGAAAAAGAAGGGGTACCTGGGTGGCTCAATGGGTTAAGCATCTGACTTCAGCTCAAGTCATGATCTTAGGGTCCTGGGATGGAGCCCTGCATTGGACTTCCCATTCAGCAGGGAGTCTGCTTGTCCCTCTCCCTGTGCCCCTCCCCCTGATCATGGTCTCTCTCCCTCTCTCAAATAAATTTATGAAAAATACTTTTAAAAAAGTAAAAGGAAAATTATATTGGGTTGTCATGTCCATAAGGGCACCGATTTGAGTGAAATAGCACCCCCTCTCCACTTTGTAATGACCTTTAAAGTGGATGGTTCACCTGTGTGAAGAGCAATACACAACTTTCCTTCCCAGATTCTATTCACCAGGGCTCAAGACTTGGTTAGTGAAAGGAATGTGGGCTGGATTTCAAGACACATGAACTAGGGGACACTTGGGTGGCTCAGTGGGTTAAAGCCTCTGCCTTCCCTCAGGTCATGATCTCGGGGTCCTGGGATCGAGCCCCACATCAGGCTCTCTCTGTTAGCGGGGAGCCTGCTTCCCCCCTCTCTCTGCCTGCCTCTCTGCCTACTTGTGATCTCTCTCTCTCTCTCTCTCTCTCTCTCTCTCTCTTTCTCTCTGTCAAATAAATAAATATAATCTTTAAAAAAAATTCTCCACCTTGCTCTTTCTCTTTAAAAAAACACTTGTTTTCTCTTATGAGTCTTAACTTTGCACGTTTGGAAATAATCTAGACAAGAAGATATAGATTTCACCGATTTCCTCAGTAAGTACGTTTAAATAGATAGCATGTGTTAGTCTTTGGGGAAATACTAGTAAACCTGTTAGACACAACAGTCTCCAACTTTTACAGAATGTGTAGTTTAGAGCTATGGCTTGCAATTATAAAAAAATCATCTGAGATGCCTGTTAAAAATAAGATTTTCTGAAGTTATTCCCCCAAATTCTAATTCACTAGGGCTGATTTGTGAAGCAGAAATTTGTAATTTAATAATATACTAATTTAATAATAATAAGCACATTTCTCTTCCTCTATGTTGTGATAATTACTCTAAAGGCTGTTAATATAGATTATGATATTCTATTGCTGCCAGTGCCTTTGGTGCTGATTCCTACTAATACCACACATGTATAGTTCAGCTTCTTCGTGTTCTGTATCATAATTTTAGACATGAACAATTAGTATGGCTATTGATACATTCCATTAAAAACTGTCTTTCTACTCCGATTGTTAGAACCAATACTTAAATATTCTCTCTTTCCTTACTATTCCTTCTTCTTCCTGCTAAGGAGACATTCTGCTTTTATATACAAATTAGCCTTCACTGAGTTACTATCCAGAACATCTGATGGTCACTGATATATACAAATCCCAAATGACAGATTTGCACAAACTATGCCTCTCCTACATATATTTTGCCTCATACCTTACTACTAACCCAGAAAAAAAAAAAGAAAAAAACATGTTCTAGCTACAGTCAACTACTTGCATGACCCCAAGTTCAAGAGTGTGATTAACTCTTTAAAATCTCTTAAGATTTGGATATTTTTTTCTTTATCTAGACATACACAAATTTCCCCATTTCCTTCATATAAATTTCTATTTAGCTTTCAGGACTAAATTCAAGTATCACCTCCTCTATGAAGTGCCCTTGGTGTTCTTTCTCTCCAGGGCTCCCACTGAGACTAGTTCATGTGTCTTTTTTTTTTTAATTTTTTTTTAAGATTTTATTTATTTATTTGACACAGAGAGAGAGATCACAGAGAGGAGGAAGCAGGCTCCTTGCTGAGCAGAGAACCCAATGCGGGGCTTGATCCCAGGACCCTGAGATCATGACTTGAGCCAAAGGCAGAGGCTTAACCCACGGAGCCACCCAGGTGCCCTGAGAAAACAATTTTTTAATGATAGGAGTTTTTGATAAGTTTGTGAGAAAATCATTCCTTCATAGATGGCCATTTCAAAGAACAGTCTGTAAATACTAATAAAAAAGTGAAAAATGGATATCCTTTGAATTACTCAACTCAATCCATTTACAAGAATTAAACCTAGATGAGTGAGTATGCAAATATATAAACATAAGGGTGTCTATTGCATTACTGCTTATAAAAAATCAGTATTAACCGAGATTCCCATTGTTTATTTGGGAAATGAATTATGACGTATTTATGCTTTTGAAACTTTGCAGCTATTATGAGAGTAATAGATAAATGCAGTCTGATGTGGGTAGATAACAACAATATCCATTTTTTAGTGAAATCTATTACTGAATGGTGTATATATAACATAATACCATGTATAAAGTGCATATTTTAAATGTATATGATCTTTATACTCATAGAAAATACCACAGATAAAGTTGTCAGTAACAATGAGATGAGAAGAAAACCTCAGTCTCCCCTTCTGGGTTTTTTTTGTTGTTGTTGTCATTCTTTATTCTCACATTGCTACCACACTCGCAACAGTTGTGACACCAGATGTGTGGGGTGTTTTTCCCACCAAGTAATTCTCTGACACTGGCTGAATGTCCTCTAATTTAACTCAACCTGACACCATTTACCTGCATAGTGTCAGATTCCACAGATTGAGGGTCAGTCCCATGAAAGGACCTACTTTGGATGTCAGTCACAAGTACTATGTCCCAGGTTGCCCTTGCCCACAACTTCTGTCCAAATTGGCTACAAACTAGAGGTTCTCGTAATTCCTTCCTCAGGTTCAGTTTTTTGCTAGAACGGCTCACAAAACTTAGAGAAACATTTAGGTATACCAGTTTATTTAGAGATATTTAAAGGATATGGGTGAACATCCAGATGAATTAATACATAGGGGGACATCTGAGAGATTTCTGAGTGCAAGAGCTTCTGTTTCTGTGGAATTGGGGTATATCACATTCCTGGTAAGATGTATTTACCAACCTGGAAGCTCTCCAAATATTATACACTTGGGATTTTATGGAGGCTTCTTCACTTAGCCATAATCAATTATTAACTCCATTTCTAATGCCTTTCCCCTCTGCAGGGAAGTGGGGGTGGTGCTGAAAATTCCAACTTTCCAGTAGTGACTTGGCTTTTCTGGTGACCAGGTCCCAACCAGAAGCCATCCAAGAGCCCACTCAGAGTTACGTCATTTGAGCAAAAGACACTCTTATTACCCAGGAGATTTCAAGAAATTTAGGAGCCCTGTGTCAGGAACTAGGGTCAAAGACCAAATATTAAAACATAAGATGCACTTAGCACTCTCTTATCACTTAGGAAGTTATAAAGGTTTCAAGGTCTCTGTGCCAGAAACTGGGGGCAGAGGCCAAGATATACATTTTCTATAATCTCAATTATTTCTGAAAATGTGATTGGTAGTGGGCAAGTACACGCTTCTTACTCTTTAGAATTATTTTGTTTTCCTATTTTCAACCACATATTGCTTATATAATATCAAATTAATACAGATTTTTAGACGATGTAAACCCACATGTACAGGAATTCTAACATTTTATCACTGATATCTTTTCAGACATGGATAGATAGTTAGGATAAAAACAAATCAATATATAACTTAGAGAAAAAATTAAGAAAAAAATAGCATTCTCCCCATTACATATGTGAATACATGTTGTAGTATAGAAATAAATGGATATTTATGTACAGAATATTAATTTTGGGTAATGGTATGCTGGTAATTTTCATTTATTTATGTTTTGTTATGTCAGAATCTATGGAAACAAATTAAGAGAAAGATATTTTTGTTTTGTTTTAAATAATTGATTTACATTAGTTGTCTTTTTAGAATACTCTTGTAAGTTGATCTAACCTGTTTTCATAGAAAAAAAGTTCATAGAAAAAAAGATCTATTTTAAAACTCTAGCTATAGTTAGATATTAAATTTACATCAATTAACACTGAAGCTATTAATTGAAATCCACTTAAATTTACTGCAGTTATTCTTAGAAATTGAATACAGTTCATATAATTTCCATCCTAAATTTAATGTGTTAATGAAAATGCATGGCATCTTCTATAACTCCTTTGATATTAGGTTAATTATTTGTCAATTAGATTTATTCATGTCATAATCATTAAAAGTTAATGTATTTCAATATCCTAATAGGATTTTTTTCCAAGTCAATGCTGACACACACGATTGATTCGAAATGAAAAGGCAATTTACTGAATGGGAGAAGATATTTGCAAATGATATATCAGATAAGAGATTAATACCCAAAATATATAATGAATATATACAGCTCAACACTAAAAAAAAAAAAAATCTGATTAAAAAATGCACAGAGCATCAGAATAGACATTTTTCCAAAGAAGACATACAGATGATAAACAGACACATGAAAGAGATGGTAAACATCATTAATCATTACAGAAATTCAAATCAAAACTGCATTTATTTATTACCTTATACTTGTCAGAATGGCTAAAATAAAAAAGACAAGAAATAACAAGTTCTGGCGAGGATATGTAGAAAAAAGGAACCCATGTACACTGTTGATGGGAATATAAATTGGGTCACCCAGTGTGAAAAACAATATAGAGGTTCCTCAAAAAATTAAAAATAGAAACATCATATGATCCAGTAATTCCACTACTGGGTATTTACCCAGAGAAAACGAAAACACTAATACAAAAATATATATGTACCTCTATGTTTATTGCAGCATTATTTGCAATGGCCAAGATATGGAAGCAACCCAACTATACATTGATAAACAAATAGATAAGGAAGATGTGATATATAAACACGATGGAATATTATACAGCCATTAAAAAGGATGAGATCATGCCATTTATGACAATATGGATGGACCTTAAAGGTTATTATGTTAAGTGGCTAAGTGACATAAATCAGACTGAGAAAAACAAATACCATACAGTTTTACCCATTTGGGTTATCAAAAAAAAAATCCAAATTAAAATCCAAAAGAAATCCAAATTCTAATCCAAAGAATTAGATCTATAAATACAGAGAACAAACTGATAGCTGCCAGAGTGGGGGAAGTAAGAAGATGGACAAAATGGGTGAAGGAAAGTGGGAGGCAGGGGCTTGCAGTTATGGAGTTAATAATCACAAAAATAAAAGGCATAGAATAAGGAAAATAGTCAATGGTATTTTAATAGCATTGTATGGTGACAGATGATAACTATACTTGTAATGAGCATAGCATAATATATAAAATTGTCGAATCACTATGTTGTACACATGAAAGCAGTGTAACATTGTGTGTCAACTATATTCAAATTAGCTATGAAGAAGAATAAAAATGCACTTAAAACTAGAAAGCCCAATGGGGAGGGGTTTTCTATTTATATATTTGATATATGTGCATAAATACAGGAAAGGTGTGGGTAAGCCATTCTTCCAGGAACATGGAAAACATTTTCAAATGCTATGAGGTGGGGGCCACCTTGCTATATTTAAGGACCAGTAAGGAAATCAGTGTTGGTGGAGAAATTAGTGGCAACATAGTAGAAGATGAGGTTTGAGAGACAGCTGAGACCAGATCATAGTGTCTTGTCAGTAATCAGAAGAAGGAATCTTTCTGATACACACAAAAAACATACAGTAACAGGAATGATTCTCATTTTCCAGATCTTTGCTCATTTTTTAAAATCCATCCTCAATTGTGTCTGCCTTTCATATTCATGAACTCTGATAAGTGTTTCAGAGAAAGGACTAGATTTACAAGGTTGGCTACCAAATAGGAAAAGAACTATGTCCTGCATCTCCAAGCTGCTGTCTGAAAGTATCTGACTGAAAAAGTGGCACTCTTAGATAATATTTGACTGATAAGCTATACTAAATTTAGATATTTAGGCAAAAGGATATTTTACTTTGTAACTTTTAATCTGAAGAAACCACTAAACGTAGTGTCCCTCTTTCTCCACAGGCCTTGCATAAAGATTTTTAAACATATTTAAAGTTTTGAGATACACATTTTGTTACATCTTAATCGGATAAAGTTAAAGACAGTGAAGTGACATATATTTAGTTTTACAGTTTATGAAATATAGAACTTTGATTAAGAACCACAAGGATAGCTATTCAATGAGATAACATGAGATCTAGAAAGTAACAACCCATAATGAATGGCGAAGCTATAATTTAACCTTTCCGAACCTTGTGAAGTTGTGCCTCCAAAAAGAAAGAATTAAACCGGGGCGCCTGGGAGGCTCAGTGGGTTAAAGCCTCTGTCTTCGGCTCGGGTCATGATCTCAGGGTCCTGGGATCGAGCCCCGCGTCGGGCTCTCTGCTCGGCGGGGAGCCTGCTTCCCCCCTATCTCTCTGCCTTCCTCTCTGCCTACTTATGATCTCTCTCTCTCTCTCTCTGTGAAATAAATAAAAAATAAATAAATAAATAAATAGATAGATAAATAAATTAATTAATTAATTAATAAAAGAATTAAACCATGGACATTGGGGAGGGTATGTGTTATGGTAAGTGCTGTGAATTGCGTAAGACTGATGAATCACAGACCTGTACCCCTGAAACAAATAATATATTATATGTTACTTTAAAAAGAATTAAAACAAATTGAAGGAAGTTCATACTATTTCTGTTTCATTTTTTGTTACTGTAATTTTGCTATATACACCTAAAAATATTTTTTACCTGAAATAATACTATTTTTCCTTCTGGTAGAATTGAATTAAAGTGTTGGTTTCTAAATCTCAGAATGCCATATTATCAACATTTAGGAGTCTAAAAACCCAGAAGAGTAAATTTATGAGCCTAAAAACCTACAGAAGGAAAAACTAAGCCTTAGGAAAAAAAAATTGTGCCTAACCTACTTCTTTTATCCCCACAACTGTATTTGAAAAGAAATAACTTCTCGCAAACCACAAAAATGTGGGGCTAGAATGCACTGCTTTGAATTATACTTTATGATGATAATGCCTTGTGGTCTTGTTTATTATTGTGTTTAGAGAGCTCCATAGTATAAGCTTTTTTTAGTGGTTTTCTGCTTTACCTGGCAGCTCCAAGCCACTTTTAGATATAGTACTAGAGGGGATAATCCAGGTAACTTTTGATACTTCAGTTCTTTCCTTCAGGGGCATATTTTTGTCTGTTTTAGACTACGAACCATCACTTCTTAGCACTAAAGCATGCTTATGTGGTGAAAGTATTTTTTGCAATTTTGATCTCTTCCTAGGTACCAGGATCTACCTCTTTATTTGATAGCTGAGTCCTTTGGGAAACCTCAGAAAAAGTATTACAAAGCCTAGGCACATGACAATGAATCTCTTTTCCTTATGTATCTCGTCCAGTTCTCCATAGTCTCTTTATATCCAAAATATATTTAAGATACCTTTTTCACCTCTGTATCTCATTATCAAAAGTAGTTCCTGATGCATAGTGGCAGTTCAGGAATATATTTTAGTTGCATTATTTTTTCATTATATTATGTTCTAATGGGAGTTTTTATTATTCTCAGGTAATTAAGAAACAAAGTATGGCATCTTTCTCCCCAATACAGCATAATGATTTTCCTGCAATTTCAATAACTTCTCATAAACACTGACTGTATCTTATTACCAGAAGGGAAGAGAAATGAGTCAAGGTGATAGTGAACAGAGTATTACTTATAGAGGAACAAAGAATCACCTTCAATCCTGTTGTTAAATCACCTTTGATCCTCTTGGGAAAAAAGAAAAGAGCTGTGGCAACTAATGCATTTCAGCATTTAGCTATAAGTGCTAAGAAAATCAGGATTCATCAGATACGTAGTTGACTGCATCCGAAGGTAACACTTTACTCTATTGGCTTCCACCACCACAATATGTATCTTTGTATTCTTAAAGATTCCAATTTCTTTTTGTATGTGCATGGCTCCTCCTTTTCTATCTCATAATATTTGGTTTCCCAAAGATTTTGTCCCAAGTTATTTCTTCTTCCTTCTCACTCTCCCTTTGTGTCATATATTGCTATGATCCTATTTGAAGATTGCTTTTAAATCTCTATTTCTATGGGTAGTTTTCTTCTTCCTTTTGGGTCCATTTTTCCAATAGCTTCTATTTCTAAATGGATAGTATAGAGATATTAAGGGCGATGTAGTAAAATTCAACTTATCTTCTTTATTTTTCTCTTACTGATATCTCATGACTTCAGAACTGTTACGTTATTCTATAGTAGGGAGTACAATGAATTAAAAGCAGTGTCTTTGTAATTAATAACAGTGATGTCATCTCCAGCTCTGGTTTCCTCTACTATACTATTCCTTCATCTTGACCATACTGTCAGAGTTCTCTAGGGCTTGTAGTATCATCTAACATGATAAAATATTGTTTGTTGAATCTTGTATTGCATATCTAGGGAGTAGGCGTAAAATCACTAAGTGAAGAAGGATTTCTATCCACATTACCCCCACTCCCCAAAAAAGAGGCTAAAATGAACAGAAAATTAATCACATTTTATTTTTAAAATGGAGTCTTGCTTAAAGATCATGAATAACTAAAAACATCATTTAAATCACAAATTTGCACTGACCATTACTTAATATACAAAGCACTGATACAGCTAATCAAGCAGCACAATTTAATTTTACACTAAAAAAATTCCTTGTTCTATTAAATGTTTCTGTTTAAGAGTTAACTGTGAACACATTTTGATCTGATATCAGCATCTGGAACAGTTCTTAAGTGATTGAAAATTCATTGAAGGCCAACACATTGCTTATTAGCTTTTGAATAGTTTCCTTTACTAATGGCTCAGTAGTTTCTAGGAATTGAAGAAAATGCCAGACTACTTAGCATTAAATGTTCTAAGATATTGCCACTAAAAATAAATGGTAAGCATCAAATGCATCCACATAATAATCACTGTGTATGATATAAGTAAATTACTTTTAGTATACTATTAGAAACATAAAGTAAACAAATACAGAAGGCAAGTTAGATAAGAAAAATTAGACAGTTGCATGTGTCATCCATTGTATTTGCTAGATTTACTTGGGCACCTCTTTATCCTAAGGTACTTTCATTAGCCAACAGCAGCAATTCAAAAATCCAACAGTATTGTGTATAGAAATTGCCCATGAATCACAGCATATAAGTTAGGGTACTTGTATCTTGTTTACCAGGGTGTTGAGCAGAGTCAAAGTTGTGGTTTTAGTTCAAAGGGAGTTAAGAAGCATTCCTTTTCCCAAGCATATATTTAAATGGGTTGTATACATAGGAACTTGGATTTTCTTGACTTACAAAACGATGCAGTGAACCTTGTAAGTGCCCTTTGCCTAGTTTCTGTGTTTTTTTGCTTGCAACATCATGCACCTGGGGAATATTACCCTGTGACTACTGGGGCTATTTTGTCCACATAATTAGAAGTTCCTTGGAATTTACATCACCTTGAGGCAGCTCTTAACCAATGACTGACTACTATAGGAGTATGAAAACCTTCGTCCCTTGTTTTTAACGAGGACAAACAATGAGGCACAATTTATACCCTAGCGCTCCCCTGTGGAATCGGCTTTAACTGAAATCATAGTTTTGCTTGGCTTCCTCCCCTTTCTTCTCCTGGTTCTCTTGAAGTCCTACAATTTTCTATTTGGAATGCTTACTACTAAATCCACTGCATACTAATCTTCTTCTCAGGACTTACTTTTTATATGTATCCATGTATGTATTTATTTTATAGCGGAGACGACCAGGGATACAGGAAAAGGAAGAGGAGCATAGTATGGCATGGCAACTCTCCCTGTTAATCTCTTTGGCTGATTTGGAATGCCAAAATGCTTCTAGAAGAAATTGCTATTTTATGAGCTACTTTTTGAGATTCTGAATAGTGTCCATGATGATTTAAGACCAAGGTGATGAATTATGGGACCAAAGTTAGGGAGAGGGGCATTCTCCATATTCTTGTGGCAAGCTCTGTGATATCTGAATACCTCAAGGATTGTTGGCTTTAAAGCAAGAAGAGAGAATAATTTCATTGCCATTTACAATGGAGGATTTTAGCAGTAAGGAAAATGGTGGGGTACCATGAAGAGCAGTTCACAGAGAGTGTCTTCAGACTTGTAACTGAGCAAATGGGACACCACCTATGAAAGATCCCTTGAAGACCAATCAGAGCTTATGGAGAACCACAGACAGTGAAACTGTTACACCATTGTGAAGGCATTCTTTTGTATTCTACGAAGACTTTGGTGGATCTACTTCTATAGTGTCTTAGAGGGATCTCATTAAGTATAACCTTACTTATTAAATAAGGGTATCTTCTAAGAAACTCCTATTACATAAAATTAATTCTCACTAAGAACAAAAATAAAGAGATGCTATTTTTTAGTGGAATATAAAGCATTTTCCTATCACCCTAATTATAGAACTAGGTGAAACTAAATTATTTTCTACATGATTCCAGTAAATCTGGTAGGAATATTAAGCTTAAATTAGCCTTTCCATTGTAATTCTCTTAGGCCCTTTTTGGAGCAGAGGAGAATGAAGAATTTCAACTCTCTGTTGACAGCCATGTGCAAAAGGGTTCTGGCTTTAGATCTAAGAATAGGAAGAAGTCATAAGGTCTCAAGGCACTTGCCTGGAGGTTAATTAATCAGTATTAGTATTCATCTTCACAATTATATTTTTACTTGCTATCAATTGGCTGAGCAGATGGTAAAAGCTAAAAATCTGGAGCATCTTAAAAAATAATCAGATCTCATCAAGTCAATTAGTTTTGAAAACTACATTAGAAATTCTCTGCTGACTTAAGGAGAAACTGTTTTCTAATAATGTTTGTTCTGGGAACAAGATTCATGCTGAAAACGGTTCTTCTCTACTTAATCACCTTTCCCCCTCCCCCCACTCCACACACACACACACTTGTTGATGGAAATAAACAGAAGGAGGCTCTCCCCCGTCTCAAAAAAATAAAAATAAATAAATAAATAAATAAGGAGCATTTTACAAGCTAGTTTAGTCTCTGCCTAGAGAAGACACCAGAAGCTGATCTATGTTGGCTTGTACCAGTGGCCTACAACAATTTCTCTCCCTTTAAAGTAACATATAGACATATGCAATAAAGGAAAAAGGAGAGAGAGAAAAAAATCCCAAAGCAGCAAAGAAGAATGAGAAAGAAACATACGGCATATTCTATAAAGGTGTCAAACAGTCAGTCTCCTGCCAGCAAACCTGAGATGATTAATTGCCAGCTCCACAGAAGGTGGGAAATTTTAAAACAAGAGAAAAGAAGAAATGACCTGTGGAAACATTTAAAATGTTAAACAATTTAGCTTTCTCCAAAACTATTTGATAACCAATTAAGAAAAGAGGAGTATGTCAGAGTTGAATTCTATAATGCTCCTTTGGTAGCAAGTGACGGATACTGATTATTTGAATTATCTCTTAGATGCCTATGAACTGACTGATGTACAAAAGTGCAAAAATACCAGTGAACATTAAAATAATACCAAAGTGTAAATATATATAAAATAATATGGAGACCTATGATATATCTTGGCCTCAAGTCAAATAACTTTTATTTTTGTTGTTTGTTTTAAAGAGTGGTCATTTATATATTCACATATACACACATACACACAACATGTTAGGCATATTCTTTTTTTTTTTAAGATTTTTATTTATTTATTTATTTGACACAGAGGGAGACCACAAGTAGCCAGAGAGGCAGGCAGAGAGAGAGGGAGAAGCAGGCTCCCTGCCGAGCAGAGAGCTTGATGTGGGGCTCGATCCCGGGACCCCTAGATCCCAACATGAGCCGAAGGCAGAGGCTTTAACCCACTGAGCCACCCAGGCACCCCTGTTAGGCATATTCTTGCAGCTGTGGGAAAAAATAGTGAATAAAACAGACTAAAATTTCAACTTTTATAGGGTTTACTTTCTATTGAGATAATAGATATTAAACACTAAATTCAACATATAGTATATTATAAGGTGATTACTGACTTGGAGAAAAATAAAGCAGTGATGATGAATAAGGAGTATATGGAAGGGTAGTAATAACTGTATATAGGTTGGTCAAAGGGGCCCTTATAGAAAAGGTGACCTTTGAGGCAAGATCCAAGGTACGTAAGGATGAGAACTATCTGGGGGAGAGGAAAGAGTAGTTTTGGAGAACTAAGGCAGCTTGTGCCTGCCATTGCTTGAGTTATAAGAGAAAAATATTACTATAATGTGAGCAAGAGGAGAGTAGGAGGAGATGAAGGGAAAGAGATAAAGAAAACCAGATGATGCAATATTATGTAGGTAATAGGAAGTGAAATGGGAGGACCTTGGAGAATTTTGAACAAAGAAATGACATGCTGTGAGTTATATTTTATGAGTGTTTCAGTCCTCTTCCTATGAGAATAGATTGATAGGGGCAAAAGCTGAAAAATGAAGGATGCTGGAAAAGTATAGGCTCTGTATGTAATTGTGGCATCATAAGTGTGCACAACCATACGTGTGCACTGATAACACCTGAAAATATTTTATTATTAGGTGGGCATCTAGGTAATATATTTCTTTAAGTCACCATGAACAATGAGACACACATTCTGATAACTCTTAGAAACTTAAAAATAAGTGAAAATCTCTAAATCTGTCTTGGAAGTATGGAGAATATGGATCTGTTGCATGAATAACAATTATATATTTTTCCCAAATACTTTTATTTTATTTTTTCAGTGTTACAAGATTCATTGTTCATGTACCACACCCAGTGCTACATGCAATACATGCCCTCCTCAATACCCACCACCAGGCTCGCCCAACCCCCCAACCACCTTCCCTCCAAAACTCTCAGTTTGTTGCTCAGAGTCCACAGTCTCTCATGGTTCATCTTCCCCTCCTATTTCCCCCAGTTCACCCTTCCTTTCCTTCTCAAATGTGCCCCATGGTATTCCTCATGTTTCACATGTAAGTGAGACCTTATGATAATTGACTCTCTCTGCTTGACTTATTTCACTCAGCATAATCTCTTCCAGTCCCATCCATGTTGATACAAAAGTTGGTTATTCATCTTTTCTGATGGAGGCATAATATTCCATTGTAAATATGGACCACGTCTTCTTTATCCATTCATCTGTTGAAGGGCATCTTGGCTCTTTCCACAGTTTGGCAGTTGTGGCCACTGCTGCTATGAACATTGGGGTACTTGTGGCCCTTCTTTGTACTGCATCTGCTTCTTTGGGGTAAATACCCAGTAGTGCAATTGCAAGGTCATAGGGTAGCTCTATTTTTAATCTCTTGAGGAATCTCCATACTGTTACCTTTAAAACAAAAACTTGAAAGTGTTCAATAAATAATTCCATTTTAGGCATAACCATCACCTGGACCCTGTTAGGAATGTAGATTCTGGTGTACTGTTCAAGACCTACTCATCTGTATGAATATTAAGGTATGAGCAGCACTGCTCTATTTTATACAATTAAATTTATAGATGAAAAAATAAAGACCCCCAGATGGCAAGAGAACACAGTCTCCTTGGATCCTCCTTTACATTCATTTGTGTCTTTGGTTTTTTCAAAGATGTTTTCTTTTTTTCTCCCTAAGAACATAATAACCACTTTGAGGCAAATTTCTCATTATTGTTAAATCAGTGGAGATAGGGATTTTTGCTTTGCTCATCACTGTGTCCACAGCACCTAGAATGGTGCCTCGACTTGAGTAGGTGCTTACAAACTTTGAATGAATTGATTATATACTGATTGTTATGCATGGTCCTCAGGCTTATTGAAAACTCAAACTAACCACATACAAGAATGGACAGGAGAATATAAGACCAAAGTATAATGAACTGAAACAGATATTGGCAAACAATATCTATCCTTGCTTACTCTAGAAACAGATGCATACTTTCTCAAGTCCTTTTTATGTAACATTTGCTAACAATAAGCCAAAGTAATTTAGATGGCCAAACTCAAAAACAAGATACATGAACAGAGATTTCATCTCCTGATTGCAGTAACTGAAATGTAAGTAAATAAATAATGTAGATAGAATATGAGATAAGAAATTTAAGTTATTAGTCTGATTTGATTGGTGGCTTTTATGTGCATACAAAGCTGATTCACACCCAGCATTCCATACTCTGCTCACATAGCCTCTTCATGTGAACTTCCCTGATCTCTCTGGCAACAATTTTCCTCTGTCCTGTATGTCTACATGTTACTTTCTCCAAATCTGTGATTTAGCACTCCTTCTTGTACATTATTCTACTTACTTTGGGCTGCTTCTTTTTGCCTATCATTCCAACCAACAAACACTGAAAAAACTGGTAAGTTGGCAAAATATAAGAAAATTCTAATGCAAAGAGCTTCTAGGAGAAGGGGATTCTCTCTATTGTTAAAAGAAGGGAGGGGAGAACATGCTTATAGTTTCTATCTTTCCTCTTCAATTTTAGAAGTCCTTATGGAAATTCTGTTTTCACAAATTTACTTTGGAAGCAGCCTCTTGAGTCAAGGGTTATTACAAATCCATGATGCTCACACAGAGTTTGTATAGTTTCTAATTTTTCCTCACCTTGATTTCCCAGGATGTTACTGTTTGACAGTTTGCATTTACCTCCACCTCCTCTATCAGTTTCCTGGTTTCCCAAGCATACTTAACATTGGGATGGACTAAAAGTCATTTTCATGTAATTAAATGCACTTGCAATAAAGTCCACCAAGCATTAAAACTGCTCTAATCTTCTGTCAACAAAACACAATAATGAAATTTGTAAGAAGAAATTCTTAACTTTAAACTCCAGAGGTCAAGTAAGTGGACTTTAAAAAATCTAACTAGTATAGGAAAATTTACCTACTATTAAGACATAGGAATATTATTTATGAAAATGAAATTGTATAAAATTTCTAACAGATGGAAATAAGCCATCATTAATGGCAATAGATAATCATTGAGCATTTATCCCAAGTCTGGGTGCTGAGGTGGGGAATAGAAAGCTGCATATGAGCAGGCATTCGATTAGCCACTTATGCTACATAGTGATGAGAAATGAAAACCATCTTTCTGTTATCATACAGGTGACTGTAAACATTTATTTGTGTATCTATAACATCCCTCCTCTTGTAAACTCACTTAATCCTCTTCTATGTCCAGGTATCTTTCTTTTTCACTGAGAAGCCAAAAGGGATTGGTAACAATCTCACTTCATAAAATTGCTCCTTTTTGAATGAATTGTGTTATTAAGGGTCTTTATGAATTGGGCCCAAATGAGACAGACCATTAAATTATACCATTTGGATACAAATAAAAACAAGTTAATCTGTTTCTGAAATCAACTCTTGCTATTGGTGTGTATCCTGAGATTTAGTTTAGGGTTTGCATTTTTTCTTTTTTAACTAAAGAGATTACCTTTTTTTTTCCCCTTTTCTTTTTATTTTAAAGATTGATTTATTAGAGAGAGAGAGAGATCAGCTGACTCAGGCTCCACTAGGGCCTCCATTGGGCTCAGTCTTATGACCCAGAGATCATGATCTGAGCTAAAACCAGGAGTCACCACCTAAAGGACTCAGTCATCGTGGTGCCCACCATTGTTTTTCAGAGACACATTTTATGTTGATACTCATAAGAACACAGGAAGCTAGTGTGGATGGATACCATGGTAGTGGGTTATCCCCAAATTAAAGATGAGCAGAGGGACAAAAGTTTCTGTGACATGCCCAAGGTCATGCTGGCAGACTTAGGAAGAAAGCTTAGCCTTTTTTGACTTTATGTTCAATGTTCTTTCCAATAAAAACAATGGTAGTTACTTTTATCAGTGCACAATAATTGAAAATCTAATATATGCATTAAAGGCCTCAGGTAGAAGTGTAAGTGCTTTTTTTTCTCATATATGGAAATTAACCCATCTCTCTGAATTTTATGGCAAAATATTAGTATGAAACACTGATAATGTGTATATAATACATGTATTTTATTTGCTTTGTGATTAACTTTGTCCCAGTAACTTCAGTTAATATTTGTTTCTACTACTTAGGCATTTTCACAAATAAATTAGTTGACTCATGGACTGGAAGAAAATAATTTGATGTAGAATAACCAAAACTTATGTCAGACCAAAAAAGGAACAGAATGCTCGTTGTTCAATTATGATGATAAGTTTTAAGATAACGATTTTCTAAGATTAAGGGCAAGGGATCTGGAAATTGTTCAACCTAGGGCTGCTTCTTATTAGCTGTGTATCTTTGGCTAAGTTATTAAACCTACTTTATATATTAGTGTACTGCTCTACAAAATGAGGACAAAAATAATACCTACCTCATAAGCTTATAGTGGATTAAATGTGCTAATATATGTAAAGCACTTAGAACCATGTCAGGTACATAAATATGTGCCCAATTACAGATACTTTTATTATGGTCTTAGTTAAAAAGCCTAGAAGAATTAAATATAGCTATTTTATTTAACTGAGACTGAGCTGTTCTTTTTCCGTATACTTTTTACTAGTTGCCATAAATCTTTTCATCAGTATGGTTTTTTTTACTCTCAGAATTTATTAAAATAAGAAGAGTCTGCAAAAATTATATAGTCCTCTTTTTATGAATTTTTATTATGAATAAAAATTTTCTAGACAGTTAACTACTACTTAATTTAAATATAAAAGCTTCGAAAATATAATAAGCCCAAAACTAAAGAGAGTGAGGTGAGTTGTGATAGCATTATTATTCAATGTGGGACCAAATGTGGTTAAAGATAAAGAGCAGTTGCAGAGCTATGGAAGTGGTTGATGAATTAATTAGATGTTTACAATAAGAAGTGTTAATACACTGTGACCCATAACTCAAGGAAATAGAGGGGAATTAACATAAGTGTTTACTAATGGTTCATAATACCCAATCCTTGATTTATCTTTGGTAGTCCTTTCCAGTCTCATTCCTTTCCCTTTCCTTTATATGTAGGAATCTCAGCCTCCCTTCCTTTTGAGTTTCTCTTTCACCTTTATTTCTCTTTCTGCATTTCATTCTTTTATATTTTTAGCTCCTTCTATATTCTTTTTATATTCATTAATACATTGAAAAGTAACAAAAAATGAACATTATTATTTTTTTTAAAAAATTTTATTTATTTGACACAGAGAAACACAGCGAGAGAGGGAACACAAGCAGAGGGAATGGTAGCGGGAGAAGCAGGCTCCCCGCTGAGCAGAGAGCCCGATGCGGGGCTCGATCCCAGGACTCCCGGATCATGACCTGAGCCGAAGGCAGACGCCTAACGACTGAGCCACCCAGGCGCCCCTACATTATTATTTTTAAACAGATATATTGTTCATAATTAAAATTTAAACAAATTTCTTGTTCATAATTCTGTAATTTGGATACTATTTATGTATATGTCCCATTACAAATTAGTCCCTATGTTTCTGTATGACTTTTCATCATTTCAAAAGGGCCTATGAGCCTATGTCATATGTAACTTCCCAAAAAAGGTAAAGTCTACTTTCCCATTTAGGATAAAGTTAATCTTGATTCTACTAGTTTTCTCAGGTTTCCTAATTACTATTCTTACACTCACTTCTAGCTTAAAGAACTGCTGTGATGTTCATTTGGTGTTTGCTCTTCCCTGGAGAGCCTAGGAGGTAACACTCACAAAGTAAATGATAATTTCCTGCATCTCTATTATTTTTTTATCCTATTTATTGGGGTCAGTAAAACACATGGTTAAATTGATTTTCTGAGGCCCCTAAACCTAAAGTCTTTGTTTTTCAAAGAATCATTTGATGCTATTGAGGTTTATGAATGCTAACTGGCATTCTTGATCTATGCCAGTATTCATACCTGGTCAAATTGTCATTAACTTTCACCTTTATTGCAAATTTTCATAGAAAGCCACATGGAAGTGATACATCAAATTGAAAACAGTTCATTAGTGGGCTGCTTCTCCTTGTAGTTCTCTCCAACAAGGGCGTATACATCAACAGATTAATATTCCCATGGCACTAAGTCACCATTAAATTTAGTATGACAATTGTATTTCAATATGGGCATTGGTCTTTTCCTTAATGTGTTCAAAATGAAAAATGTGTGTGCGGCATCAAATATTCAGCACATTAAGTGAATAATAAGGAACATGATTTAGATATTGTGGGGAATATACTAAGAAACACTTTTACTTCTTCTGCAATTAAAGTGCAAATTTGGAGAAACATTAATATTCTTGTAAAAATGTTAAAACATTTTATGTAATGTACATATAAACACACATATAATATGCTTTCAAAACTGGGTATAGCATGCTATTAAACCTATAAATTATAGTATTTTAAACATAAAAATGTGTACTTGGCTAGGAGAATGATCTACTTAATAGGAAATCAGAGAAGACTCTCTTATGCATTCACCATTTCACCATGTAGGAGTGTATGAAATCTACATAATTCACATATACAGTAACCAGTAATGTTCTATGTCACCACATATATAACTGTTATTGAAAATGATGGCAAAATTGATGGTGATGCATATGTTGTCAAATGTCTAATGGATTCATTATTTTGTTACATAGGAAATATTTTATTCTGTTGCTCTTTAATTAATTAAAAACATCTTACAAGTTTCTCAGATTTTGGTTAGTCTTTTATTGTGGGCTTTTTGTTGTGGGCTTTTTGTGGGGTTTTTTGGCACAAAAGGTAGAAGCATGAAATAAATTCATGAATACACCTGTAGAGGAAATTACAAGAAGATGACAGGATTATGGGCACAAACAGCAATACTATGGGGATTATTGCTAAAATCACTCTTTGTGCTGAGACTTTATCATTTTAACAATCAGTTTCTGGTGCCAGTTGGAACAGGTTGAATACAAAAGGAAAATTAAAAACTTGTCCTTATCTTCAATATTCTCGGTATTTTGTTCAAGTAAAAATATATAAGTGAGATCATTTGGTGCTCAATAAGTTCTAAATTATATAGTAGTTATTAGAGACAAAATTGGATTATAGAGAAGTAGAACTATGAATGAGCCCAGGTAAATGGAAAGAGTATTGTGATTGGTGAAACTCCCTAATCAATCATGAAGTGTGGATATTTGTTTTCGGTGGAGAAATGGACTGATTTTATATAAGGGAAAAAGAATTATAAGAGCAATAAGGAACTGAGAATAAATGCAGTATGTCCTGGATGTATTATAAGAAGTTCCAGTTTCATCAAAGGGAAGCTTTGATACATTGAAGAAAAAGCATGGACTTTGGAATACAGCATGGTTTGAAATTTTTGTTCTGCTACTTACCAGCTGTGTAATATGAAGTTAGTTGACATTTTTTGGTCTTAATTTTTTCATTGGAAGATTAGAGGAAGTAATAAATAATTTAGAAGTATTTTTTTGAGGATTGCATGGGGAAACAAAGGAAAAAGGAATTGCATGAACATTTCATAAATATACCTAAAATGGTGAACAAAAAAGGTCAAAAAGAGAAGTCATGTTTATAGATTGGAAAAAACATAATAAAAGTATCAAATGAATATTCAAGTTTAATGTAAGAGAGAGAGAGATGTTTTTGTAGATAAAGTTCTAAAATGTATATGAAAAGGCAAGAAACTAGCTCAACCAATACATTCTAAAATATATATGGAAGGCAGGCACCTGGGTGTACTCAGTGGATTAAACATCCAACACTTGATTTCAGCTCAGGTGATGATCTCAGGGTCTTAAGATTGAACCCTGTGTGGGACACTGAACTGGGAGTGGAAACTGCTTATTATTCTCTCTTTCCCTCTCCCTCTACCCCTCTCCCCTGCCACGTACTTTTTCTCTCTCTAAAATTAAATAAACTAACTAACTAAGTAAAATTTATATGGAAAGGCAAAGAAGTAGCTCAAAGGAGTAGCTCAAAGAATTTGAAAAAAAAGAATGAAATGAGAGGAATCAGTCTAATCTATTCTAAGACTTATGCTATATTTTAGCAGTAAAGGTTGTAATACTGATAAAGGGATAAATACATAGGTCAATGAAATAGTATAGAGGTTATGGAAATTGACCCACAAAAATATGCCCAACCAATTTTTCAATTTTGACAAAGGTGGAAAATTGATTCAATGGAAGAAAGAGCATTTTTAACAAATGGTGCTGGAGCAATTGATCATTCATAGACAAAAAGTGAACCTTAAGTGTTATGCCTTATACAAAAGTGAACTCAGATAAATGTAAAATGTAAAACAATGAAATTAAAAAAAAATCAGAGAAAATCTTCAGGATTATACTATGAGGAGCAAAGTTCTACTTTATAACCAAAGCTTAATATATATAAGAAAACATTCATAAATTGGACTTTATCAAAATTTAGAATTTTTGCTCTCCAAAAATCCTATGAAGAGAATAAGAAGACATACAAGAGGCTGGGACAATGTAGTTGCAAACCACATATCCAGCAAAATACTATCTAGAATAGAGAAAGAATTTTCAAACTCAACAATTAAAAAAAAAAAACCAACAAATAATTTGGTAAGAAAAATAGGCAAAATATCTTCAATATTTTCACAGAAATAGAGATACAGACAAATACAGGAGAAAATAACACATGAAAAAAAATATTAAGCATCGTTAGCCATTAAGAAAATTTAAACTAAAACACAAGGGGATTATTGCACATGTATCAGAAAAGATAAAATAAAAAACAGTAGTGAAAACCTCAGTTTCTGGCAAAGATGTAAAGACATTGGATCACTCATAAATTGCTGATGGGAATATAAAATAGTATAACTATTCTGAAAAACAGTTTTTCAGTTTCTTAGGGAACTGAATATGGGACTAACCTACAATTCAACAGTTGCACTAATGGACATTATTTTCAGAGAAATAAAAAGTTACCTTCACACAAAAGTATATACATAGATGTTTCTAAAAGCTTAACTCATAAAATGCCCAAAGAAACAAAAAAGTATTTTCTCAATGTGCTATATTATTCACATGGCCATATTCGTGTTAAATGTTCACAGTATAAGGGAAGCTTATAAATTGTGGCAGAAATAATTAAAATAATGCAATTACATGCTAATAATGTAAGGATAAGCTCATAGTTTGACAATAAAAAAGAAGTGAATGAATGCATGAGAAATGCCAAAAATTTAAAAAATAAAATTTTTTATTAATAATAGTGGGTAATTTGGGAAATAATTTATTGATTTTTTATTCTAACACCCAACAAATAACATATACTTAGCAGAAAAAGCTTTTCGTTCATTGACAAGGAATATAAATTAGACAACAAGTGAAGTGAGGCTTTTACACAGCTAAGCTAAAACACTCAAGTCAAACTCATATAAAAATGAAATTGGCAGAATATATGAAATCTTTTCCCTTTCTATCAAAGGTGCTGCTGACTATATTAGATGAAAATGCTAAAGGAAGTAGATACATATTATAGGCATAAGTGTACAAGAACATAAATGCTAGAAACAATATTACAGCTCAGTTTTTTTTTTGATAGAATGTAAGTGGAAAATTATTACCAAGTTATTCTTCAATAGAAGGCAACAAAATCAAATATATGTAATACTTTTCAATCAGTCTTGGAATAAATGTCATTTTAAAGGTTGTGACATTTAATTTTCTTAGGAAAAGAGATAAGATTTTTAAAAAATTTTAGTGAATGGAACAGTTTTAAAAATGGATAACAGAGGGTAAATAAAAATGTTTTTGCTTTCTGCCTGCTACTACTGTGCAGTACTCAAGAGTCTAAAATATCTGAGGCAAAATGAAAAATGTTCTCTGAGCATATGAAAAATGTACATATACACATACATACACCCACTATAAACACACAAATAAAATGCTCTGTCATGTATTTACTTGCCAGAAATACTTTCAATAGTTGAAGAGAAATAGATGTGTAAGGTCTTTTATTGGTTTAGAGTTTAGACTAAGTGGTTACAGTCATCATAAAGCTGGGAGAAACAGGTATTATTATACTGAATAAGTAACTTCATTACAGTAAGAAATACAAGCATAGATACAATCATATTATTTGTTTAAATAGGCAAAATATAGTGGAAAAGTCTACTAATAAAGTAGTTATGGAATCTCATTTCTTAAAAAGGAATTTCAGAGATAAATTATATTAATATTGTATTAATAATATACTAATATTAATTTTAAGCACAGAGAAAAATATTTTAGAAAATCAATTCTTAAAATGTTATGAAATATCACAAACCCAAAGGGATCAAAGATTGATATAGTGCAATACTCTCTCAAATGTGTTATAGTTGTGAAAACTAATTATAGATTACAGTTTAAGTTTAGAATTAAGTCAAATCCAAGATATGTTAACTAAAGATGATAGAATTTTAAATACCTAGTCTTGAATCCATTACTATCATTTTTCAAAAAATAATAAAGGAAAGATGAATTGATCAAATGCAAATGAGAATTCACATTTATGAAGGGCTTTTAAAGGGCAATAAATCCATATTTACAATGTTATGGTAAGTACAGAGTGCTAATATTAAATAGATTCCCATATTCCAAAATAAATCTTAATAGAAATGTTAAATAGGAAGAGTTTTGCATAGCTTAGGAGAAATTCTATTCAACACCAAATATGTTGGGTATCTGCCAGAGTCAGCCTTCATGTTTCTTCTTAAATCATGTTGTGGAAAATAAGACCAGATGTATGAAATAAATTGTTCAGTTTTTTGTTCATTCCTCATTTTTATGTGAAAAATTATCAAATACTTGCTGAACAAGCATGCACAGCTTTGCACTAAATACTACAAATTAAAAATAACTGAAATTTATTTCCAGCCTTCAATTACTTTATGTATATAATAAAAGGCATAAAGATAACACAAATGAAATAAAGCTTATAAGAAAAAGCAAGCATCTCTCTGATGAGGTCAGAGGCCACATCTTTTTAATCTTTGTTTTTTTGACACATGATATGAGTTATTTATATAAAATGTGGTTGTTGAATAAACTAATAAAAATGTCATCTGGAGATAGACCTTTGATTTCTGTTATTGAGAGAAAGAAGCTACGTGCAGTATTTGGAATTTTTCTATAAAATACTGTTGTCACTTCTCTTTATGTATTTATTCATTTGTGTATATAACTATGAACTTGTGTGTATTTATTTAATGCATTGGGTTATAATTGGCTCATATATTATTTATTTTGCTGTTCAGATTTTCCAACTTTAACCAGTGGGAGTTCTTCGTTCCAGTTTGATTTTTTGTCCCTGTAGCATACTCCATTTTTCAGTTTTTAAAGCATTCCTTCCTTTGCATCAAGCTCATCTTACATTTTTTTTTTCCCAAGCTGTGGAATAGGTCATTTTTCCAAACAGCCCTTGATTCCTTTAAAAACTCAATAGTAAGACCCTTTCCTGTTGAAAAAAAAAATTTACATAGGCAGAATTTTGATCAAATTCTTGTCAAAAATATTCAGTAGTTATCAGAGAAATGCAAATTGAAACCATCATTTAATTCCACTGAGTACATTTAAGAATAGCTAACATATAAAAAAGACAGACTATGATTTGTTTAGGATGGGAAACAACTCCAAATCTAGATACATTACTTGAAGTCAAACACGAAAGACTACATATTGCATGATTCCACTTATATGAATGAAAAATTGAACAACTACTTTGGAAAATAGTATGATAGTGTCTAATGAGTTATAATATACACTTACCATACTACTCACAAATCCGATATTTAGGTACTTACGAGAAATGAAAACAATTGCCTACACAAGAACATTTTCTCCAGCTTTTTTGGGATATAAATGACATAAAATACTGTCTTAAGTTTAAGGTGCAAAATGTATTGACCGGAAACATTTTCTATTGGGAAATGATTATCACCATGACATCAATTAGCACCTCCATCTTATCCCATAAGAACATGCATATATATGTATATTTGTCTTGTTTCCCATTTGAAGCAATCACCTAACTTAGGGCATGACTGTAGTAGGTACTCAGTAGAGATCTGTTCAATAGAAAGCTCTAATTAGGTTAAGAAAAAGTATATTTGCTCCAAGACAATCATATAAAATACATATATATATACTAATTTTATAAATAAAATATATATATATTTTATATATGCATATGTATGTAAACTATATAGTAACCGTATGTTAACACCATAGTGTCAGAAACATATTTTTCTAAATACAGTAGCAGTTGTGGGTATTATGATATGAATTTATTTTTCTAAAAGGTAATTTGATTTTCTGTTCCAACTTTTATGAAACTAATGCTCAAATTTTATATGTATTGGAATGATTCATGTAAAATCTCCAACATTCTTTGTGAGTGAAGGGGAAAAATATTTAAATAAGAAGGGAAGGAAGGATGATAAAGAGGAAAGAACAAGGAGGAAATGAAGAAAGAAAGCAGAAGGAATGACATAAAGAAAGAATGTTAGTTAATTACAGTGTGTCAAAAAGTGAACATTCTTAAAATTAGAAAAAGAAAAACTCATCATCAGAAATACAGGTTCTCTGGTGTTAAATGAATTTGCTCAACATTTTCCCAAAATAACCAAAAGAGAACTTGAAAGTAATAACAAAATTTTAAAAAGAATGATTCTATTTTAGGAAAGGGCAAAGAGAGAAAACTGCTATGTTGCCATAGTTTTGAGATTCCTTGGCAATGTACCATTTTTTTTTCTTTTAGAAGACATAATGGGAAAATTACTCATATGCATATAACTCTCCAAAATTCATATGAAGTGTCTGAAAATAGCACCTACCTTAGAAAAATGCACTTTTTTTCCAGACCAATGGATATGTGATTAAAGCCACCATTATACAAGCTGTAATCACATTTCCTTTGCAGATGATGTGAATTATCCTTAAAGGTTGTTGGCAACACATTCGTTTGGAATAGAAATATATTCAGATTTTGAAATGTAGATTTTCTCTTGGGTATTTGTAATGCCCCCGATTTCGAATCCGAGAGACCACGGAGGAGCCGATACCAATGCAAACGCACGAGGGTTTATTCACAAGCTCGAGCTTTGGCCCAAGTATATCCGACACAGCGGGGTCGGGACTTGGACCCCTAGGTCAAAGGGCATAACAGTTTTATAGGGGCCAGCAGTCACACAGAAAGTTGTGTAGTCATGTCGGTCCACATGCAGGTGGCCAATGAGGTTGTAACACACGTGGAAAGTTGCATAGTCATGTCGGTCCACACGCAAGTGGCCAGTTGAATCACAATTTACCCTATAGTAACCCTTTGAACTAGCTTATTACTCTGGTCTGAATTGGCGGGCAAAAGGCGGGGTTTGCATCCTGTGACAGTTAGGGATTCCGCATTCCTATCAGCCAACTCAAACTGGTTCAAGGACCGGCTAGGCAATGTTCTGACATTCTGTGACCTTTCTCAGGAGCAGGTCGTGTGGGGGTTATATACAATATGACAGGTGTAACACGAAATGAAGTTAGCCTTTTTCTGTTCTCTCACATTCAGTTTAGTTCCCCTATCATTTGTCTTCCAATCTTTCTTGTATGAGATCAAAAGAGACTCCAAAATCCTATATTTTGCATATATATAAGAATCCTTGTCTGGAACTGTCTGGAGACCACCCAGAAATGATTTTTTAGAATGGCATTTGTTTGCCTTAGAAGTAAATAAATAATTTTGTGACATTTCTTCAGATAATAATTAGTAAATAGTGTATATATTACAGGGCTCTTGGCAAATATTAGCCAGAATATACTTTATGAAAGATTATTCATTTTCTTAGATTTCCTGGGGTATAAAATGAAAACTGTGTTGAAGTACTATTATATTTTCCTCATTAATAATTTGAGAATTCATTGAAAATGCTGTTAAGTAATAGTAACCAAGGGGTATCTGGGTGGCTCAGTTGGTTAAATGTCTACCTTCAGCTCAGGTCATGATCCTGGCGTCCTGGGATCGATCAAGCCCTGCTTTGGCTCCCTGCTCAGGGAGAAGCCTGCTTCTCCCTCTCCCCACACCACCGTCCCCTCCCCCCTTGTGCTCTTTCTCTCTCTTTCTCTCTCTCTCTCAAATAAATAAAATCTTTAAAAAATAGTAGTAACCAGTGTTCACTTGATAATATTTCACTTCTTTAGTATTATCAAAGAATACTGGATTCCACTGAAGTTAATTTTTCAAGCAATTAATGCTTACCTTTTTAATTATCAAAAATGTCATTGGGAATAAACATCTTATTTGCAGATCGATTGTATTTTTTTTATTTTTTGTAATGTTCTAAATATTGAATTGTATCTAATTTATTGGAAATGTGTTTCTATACCAGTATTCCAGCTAGTTTCAGTCAACTTTTTATTAATGTAGTAATTGAAACTGAAAGAATTCAAAACTACCTTAATGTTTATATAAATATGCTTGATAGACGACTAGTATTACATGTAACTAAGATACCTGTTAAAAATGTTGATACTTATAAAAAAAATGTTGATACTTATGCCTGTCTCTCAAAGATTTTTATTCAGTAATCTGGGTTATGACCTAATAATTTATATAATTAACAACTCAGCATGATTTTTATGCATTAAAATTAGAGAATTACCTAACTATATTTTGTAAGAGGGGATATTAATGGAAATGAGCGAACAACACATTTTCACCATCTCAGAGCACAAATTTGATGTGCAATTTTATGTTGCAAATGGGTAAATAAAAGGTGTTTTAATTTTCTTAAGAAAATTTCCTTTGTAGATTATAGCACAAGTCATGTAAAAGAAAAATGGATACTGTTAATTCCAAATAGGTCTTATCTAGTCATCAAAGCTGGACTGGCAGAATCTCTACATATAAAATACTTGATAGCATATAATTGAACTGAATGCCTAAGGAATATAAAATGGTATTTATTTACAATTTATAACTTATTGCAAGACTCAAATTCCTCCAAACAAATAAATAAGTTCTAGTTAGTGAGGTGGTATAATATAACCCCCTCAATATTTTCCCTTTATCTAGAGATCCCAAGGCAACAAATTTTACATGTAATATACAAAAGTTACATGATATCAATTTTCATATAATGCCTTTATGTACTTCAGTTATACTTCCGCAGCATATATATATAAATGTCTTATACTTTTTCTATGGTAGGAATTCAATTTAAAATTATATTTAATGCATATAAATAAGTTATCCTGTGGTTTACTAAAAATAATTGAAAAAGCAAACAGCAGTTATTTCTGAACAATTATTATATATTTTCTGACTTGTTTCCTATAGACAGAAAAAAGAGGAGAAAAGACCTCAAAACCTCAAAATTAGGGTGGATGTATAGCAGAGTGGTGTAACTATTTTGAAAGCTATATGTAATTATTATTGCATTCACATACACAACTCATTATCTACTGAAAAACGGAATTTCTGTGGGAACATTTTGAAGTCAGGAAGGAAAGAATGATAGAATAAATTCTTGGGTACATTCAAAGACTTGTGATCAGACGTTTATTTCTATACAGTTGTGGTAGATTCAGTGAAAGTTCAGTAAAGAAAATAAATATACATTAGGCTTTTCAAGAGAAGAAATTTAAGGAGGAATCCATCCTATTTCATTATGAAATATGCCTTGGATTTCCACGGATAGGGCAGTATACATAGTAGCTGTATGGCTGCTTTTAGTAACTAGGTGGTGGTCCTGGGCATAGCCCAAGGATTACTGAAGAGACTTGTTACAGAAATTCTAAAAATGAGGGGCACCTGGGTGGCTCAGTCGTTAAAGCGTCTGCCTTTGGCTCAGGTCATGATCCCAGGGTCGTGGGATCGAGCCCCGCATCGGGCTCCCTGCTCGGCAAGAAGCCTGCTTCTCCCGCTATCATTCCCTCTGCTTGTGTTCCCTCTCTCGCTGTGTTTCTCGCTGTCAAATAAATAAAATCTTTAAAAAAAAAAAAAGAAAGAAATTCTAAAAATGGCAGAAAACTACAGTCAAGTACCATTGCTGAGTGAAGTCTAGTTTCTGCTAGTGGGGCTAATTCCTCTTTCTGGTGCCATGTTGACAAGAAAGTGAAGATTGTTCTTCCTTCATGCCTGTGAGTCCTTTTTAAAATTCCCTGTTGGCAAAAGCTAACAGGAAGTCAGATGGCAAAGGTTTCTGGGGAATGTAGTTTGCAGAGTTCCAATCACAGCTTCAGTGCTCACAGAAGAGAATAGTTAAGGGTACAGGACAGGTACAAGGACACATATTGTCCTGACAAATATCCTTACAAATGTTCAAGAGGACACTATATATATATATATATATAATAACCTTTGTGTAAGAGCCCTAGCATGAAAAGAAAGACTGTTGTGATAGTTTCGGATGCTAGAGGGGCATGTAGAGGATTGTATATTTACTGTAAAAGATTAAGAATATATCATTATTATACTGCTTTTTTTCTTAGCTGGTTACCTGACTGGTTTCCCATTAAAACATGATATTTCTATGGAATCTTAATATTTGTGGTGCATAGCATTTTGGAATATGGTAAGTGCTCAGAAATGCTGAATGAAATGAGGACATGGATTGACTCAGAATGTTACCTAAGATTTGGAGATAATAAGATCATATCAATTTCATAAGGATAAGGAAATGGAGCTTTCTTCTGTTTCTTCACAACTTCTGTGTTTGATTGAAATAAGGAGAACTCTCTCCTAATTGGATATGAAGAAAATCCATATTTTCTTAATTAAAGCAATTTGATTAAAGCAATATTTAATCAAAACGGGAAGACTAGGCATAAAACAATGTAGGTTTTTTTCGTACACATTATTCTTGATTATACAACATTGAAAACCATATGACTTAAATTTAGTAGGAGGATTCCTTTATCTGTATGTGTCCACCTATGTATGAAACTTGGTAAATATTTATTGTGACAAAAATTAGTGCTTAGTACCTTTTCTCAAAAGTAGTCAACAGTTTCATTTCTTTCTCCTTTTATTGTGTCCTTAAATGACTTTGCTAAGGAAATTTCATGCCTACTCTCACATATTCCACATTTAAGTAATCTTCACTGCCACACATTTTCCTTTATTTTTTCCTATTGGAACCTGACCCTGTCTAAGCACAAAATCATCAGTCTGAGTTTGAAATTAGGTTACTTATTTCCAACGTTAGGGCCATATGCTCCAACTTGATGTCATAGCAATAACTGGGAATTCTGTTTTTACTATTTTAGACTAAAATTGACATGTATGGAGAAAATAATTATGAATTAAGTTGTTTCATTCTCCTCTTTTTTTTCTTTCTTTCTTGCCCTAGTGTTTTGCCTTTTTCATGATGTGGTCAACCGTAATCGTGGTTATGTGAAGAAATAGCTGTATTGTTTGTAAATACCTTCATATGAGACCAATTCTGATAATTGCTCACATAGGACATTTGAAGTAACACTAGAACTCTTTCATTTACTATGTCTTTATAATTACTCTAGAACTTAGTAAAGATCCTTTAGGGTCATAGATCCCACCTTTTAATGCAGAAGTATCAACCTCATATTTAAAGAGGACATGTAGAAAAAAATAAAGAGGACATGTAGGATGGATTATTTATTGGTGTGGCTATCTTTTAAAAATACAGTCTGCCATAGGAACTAATATTGTTTTCTGCTTAGATGAGCCAGATACTGCATTAGGCCTTAAGATATGTAGTATACTAAACAATTCTCTAAGGAGGTTATTAATAACTTTTTATAAATTGGAAAAACAGTGATTTGGAGATGTTAGAAAATCTTCCTGTTATCAATTTATTTATAATGTATGTATTAAGGCACTAATTTAGTTTATTTAGATTACCTGAAGGCCTTTATGTCCCATGTGCTACACAAGGAAAATAATAAAATAGAGTCCTACTCTATAAGGAACTCAAAATCTGATGGAAAAGATAAACCCTGGAAGATTGTTCATATGAAACATAATGCATCTACCTTTGAAGAAACAGACAAGGCCTTTCAACTGGCTATATTTTAAAGGTTTAATAGAGTTAGCCAGTTAGAGTAAGGAAAAGATAAATGTAAAAAAAGGAAGGAAAAAGATAAGTAATTCTGAACAGATTGGACTAAACCCAAAAGACAGTAGAAGGAAATATAAAGTGTATAACATTTCAGTAATTCTAGAGAATAATATCCAGTGCAAGAATGAACAGAAGGGAACAGGAAGGGAAAATAGCATTCAGTTCAACAGGCACATGAATAAATGGACTTTAGGTGTAGGGATGGAATTAGAAAATTTTGGTAGGAGTGTGATGAGTTCAGATGTGTAGTTCACACAGATATCTGTTATATCTATGTGGATAATAAGTGTGTAAAGAAGAAGGTAATAGAGGCAGAGGGATCCCTGACAAAGCAGTAGGAACATGTAGAATCTGAGTATGTGCATTTGAGGTGTGTGTTTGTGTATGCGATTGTGTATGTGTGTAACTGTATAAAATGGGAAAATGCATGATAGTTACATAAAACATAGAGGAAACACTGATGATTCAGGAAGAAAGAAACAATTATGGAAAAACATTCCTAGTTATTCAGTAGTAAGGAAAATATTGCCCAAGCCAGGAAAGAGTGGACTCATCAGGAACATTGAAGGATGCATAGTGTAATGGAAGGCCTTCAGATTCTGTTCTGAGGGTTGGATAGGCCAATCTTCAATAGATTGAGTGAGTAGTAAATGAGACAAAAATTTCGTGACACCTCTGTATAGAAGTTTGGATAAAAGGCAGTTTTCTAGTTCTGTAGGTCTGAAAGAACATGTCCCATTTCTAGTTCTGTAGGTCTGAAAGAACGGTGCCCTTGGGAGTCCAGATACCTGCTTTAGCAGTCCACCAACTCCCTGCCTTTAGTGGGTGGGTATTTTCCCAGGGTGTTAATTCTCTGGGAGTTTCTGATCTGCCCTATAGAAGAGCAGATCACACTCCAATTGCCCATTTGCCTTGAGGCAGGGGTTCTCCTGGAAATTATTTTCTTTCTCTGATTATAAAGATGAGACACATTAATAGATAAGTCAAACAATTTAAAACGGTGGTATAATTTAACTTGTTCCTACAGGAGTTACATCTAAAGTTCGATTTATGTTCAGTTTTGCAGGCAAGGATAATTTAATGGGGATGCTGCATACTTTCTATTGCATTGTATTATGAGGCGTATAATGCTTTAGAAAGGAAATGATTTGGCTCTTATCTTGTCCATATGTTTGTCATGTTTTATTTCGTATAATCTGAGAACTACCACAACACTTTCCCTTGGAGTTCAAATAATTCCCCTCTGGGAAATCTCAGTTATACTGCTTGGGATTTATAATTAAAGTTTGGGAGAACTGATATTTATTTTGTGTTGAATTTTCCTACGAAAACTCCTACTTTACCACATGTTTTCACTAGGAAAGAACTTAAATGTAATCAAGCAACAGATCGTCTGTTAAAATGGCCCTTTTCTTTTTATTTCTTGATATATGTTCTAATAAAAGACTTCCTAAAATTGAGCCATCAAAAATGATAATAACTTGAAAGTAATGCATTATCGTTTTGATTTTAAGAATACGTTCTGCTGTTATTTTATTTTTTTCTGCTGTTATTTTAATTAAGATACACATTTCATTTATTTTTATTTCCTTATTTAGTACAATGATATCTTGTAAAAATGTTCAGAATCCTTTCTTTACTTGCCATTGAATACTTTCAATACTAAAGGAATTCTGTGCTTATTTGGAAATTTGATATAATTTTCCATGAAATTTATCAGATCTGGAATTTCTTTAAGAAGTAGGTTTTTGACAAACACATCACTGCTTTGTTTTCTCGAAGTTGTTCATCCACTTATTTTTTTCTCTCTTCTTCATCCATGTGGTACTGTGGGAACTATAGGGATGCTGTATATCTAGGAAGAACAGCTGTCATTTGTATCACATATTTAGAGAAAGGAAGGGGAAATTTCATAGAAAGACATGGCGGGGCTAGTGTATTTTTACAAAAGGATTTAGAAGGATATTTGTGAGAAAACAAAACAAACTTATTTTTTTCTGTAAGTTTTAAGCAAGAATAATCAGTCATATGAATAAATCAACATAGAAACTAGAAATAGAACAAGATATGTGTGGTTATGTCATTTCCATAAGAAATAGTATAGAGTTCCAAATCATCCTGCCCCCTCTTGCTGCCCCAAGTCTTCCATGATATGGTATTTCCTGAATATTGACCCCTGTTTTGAAATGCCAAGTCTGAATTTCTTTTATATGGTTCTGGCAACCTTGGATTGTTCTGCCAGACGGACAATTATAGATAGTTTCTTGCCTGATCATTCTATTTGACAAAATGTTTGCCTCCATTTTAGTTGATTTCTGAAAGGGGAGTTGGGCAGCTAGCCATTTATGCCAGTTTTTAAACAGTTAGAGGGGGATCTTTCTACATAGCTTGCAACTCGTGACTGGGGAAACAGGAAGCTCTCAAGTAGGCTCAAGAAGTATTGACTGTATAGTGAGAGTAAGGGCATGGACAGAGACCAGATCTCAGAAACATCCAGATGGATTGGAGTCAAGGGCTAAATGGAGAGGCAGAGTGAAGCCAAGGGTTGGAATGCAGGATACTCTGAAACTAGATTTAAAGCTAAATGTTAAAAATACATACATACATACGTACATAAATTAAATAAAAGCTAAATGTTACCTGTAATATGCCATTTTTTCTGCAAATAAAAAAAAATCCTATGTGCTTTTCGATATTCTCTTTTATGTGAGGTCAGAAATCACCAAAACAAATCCCTACAGGCTGATTTTTTATGTTTAACTGTTAGGATATAGTCTAATAGATAGAACTCAATCTCAATTGTAAATCTGTTGCCTATAATAGTGGGGCAATATATTTGATCACTATCAATGTTCTCCATTTTCCACAAAGCTGTAAGAAATTTATGTATTTAGAGTGAATGAGGACAGATTGGAGGTATATAGTTAAGATGTCCAGAAATTATTCAGGGGGCACCTGAGTGGCTCAGTCAGTTAGGTATCTGCTTTTGGCTCAGGTCATGATCCCAGTGTCCTGGGATCGAGCCCCTCAATGGGCTCCCTGCTCTGTGGGGAGTCTGCTTCTCCCTCTCAAGGC